>JAVYIG010002382.1:0-252480 GCA_035222895.1 Strongylocentrotus droebachiensis
CTTTGCTGAGGGGGGAGGGGAGGCATGGGCCTTTCGGCCCCTCCCCCGATCCCCTTCTTTTACCCCTTTTCTTATCTTCTTTTTTTTCTTTCTTTCCTTTCTCTCCTCTTTCCCTTATTTTCTCTCTCCTTTTTTGTCGGGGGGGGGGGGGGGAAGGCCTCTCGCCCCCCGCATTAGATCCACGTCTGGTAGCACACACTTTAGCAGTCATGTAAAACAAACACTTGCAAACTATTTTTTTTTTTAATCTGAGATCTGTATACTATTATCTAGATTTGTTAAGAATAAATCATTGTCAAAATCATTCCATAAACTGGAGTAAATAGGCCACCTTTATGACCAACATCGTAGGATTTCCCGGCCAAATTCGCGAGTTTGTCAATCGAATTCATTTACTTTGCATTTAAGTTAGCGCAGATCGGCTTTGCCATGCCAATTATCTTTCAATTTTCCCGATTTGTATTTAATTTAGGATTTTGGTCGAAGGATTTCATAGATCTGTCATTCAATTTAAAAACTGCTCAACTAGCATTCAAATTAATCGTCACTTGTCGAGGCGTCATTTTTACCATTCAAATTAACACCTGTCATTCGTATTCGAATTATGTTTATTCAAGTTAGGAATGTTAGGGGGAAGAAATGCAACACACGTTTACAGCTTTAAAAAAAATGCAATTAAATACATAATTTGCCATTGGGGTCTTTTCTGTTATTCAATTTATTAATTTTGAGGACAAAGCATAATTATGTTTGTAGTCAGACATTAGGTAAAGAAGGGGCGAAATCAAGGGATATGGTATCTCTGAACGGACATGCTCATATACCCCGGAAAAGTGGGGATACAAAAACACCTACCCCAGTCACAATATTGTACCCTTCCTCCATAATGAAATTGTGATAAATATATGATGAAACACAAGACAAACAACTTCCTTACATGAAAATTTATTGAGACCATTAAGTCCGTAGATGTAAGTCTTTTTTTTTTAACAATCAAACTTAAAGGCTGATGAATATCTGATAAATCTAAAAGTATATAAAGAGTATAAATGCAAGAAAATAAAATAGGATGAAATACACATGAAAAACGATCTTGAAAGAAAAGAATGAGCTATAAAAAGTGTTTAATCAACGAGAAATGTATATTGATCATTAATTTGAGTGCACAAAGTGCTAATCTGAATGCTCATTAGAATGCTTGAAGTACACCGTCGAGATGTCAGAAAATCGTGTTGCGCTAAATCGAATGACCAAATAGCGAAAGAAACTTCATAGATTTGAAATCTAGAAAAAGGAATATAAACCCTAAATATATTCGACAGCACTAAAACCGTCGAATTTGAACGCAAGACACATGAATTTGAATGACAAACTTGCGAATTTGGCCGGGAAATCCTATATTATAATTTGATTGGAGGGACCTTTAGGGAGAACAGCATAAATACTGATGAGGCTACCCTGGGTAAACAAGACAGTATTATTATCATTATTATTATTATTATTATTGCACATATCTTAATAATATTCAAATATTAAAAACAAACAAAGAACAGAAGTATAAAGAAGAAAAAATAATACAAAATGTACAAATGAAGATACTACCATCCAACCCCCCCCCCCCTCCATCATCAATTATTATTTCCAATCAGCGTTAAACAAAAACGTATAGTTATGTTAATATATATTTTAGCGTACGTAATATATAAACACTATCAAATATTTCAAATACTATAGAACTCAAACAGTAAATCATATTGGGATTGCATTACCCCTTTGTACGCTACATGACGCGAAAACCTCCAAGGCCCGAGAGTGTTCACTCTCATTTTGAAGTGCCCCCTCCCCCCCCCCGCCCCTCTCCGAGCAGTAACTAGGCTTGTAGTCCGGTCAGCTCCGTTTGGGGAGTTAGGAAAGTTTCATGAAATCAAGACTGTGGATAAATCAAGTTAGGCTAAGTAATATGATTACTAGTATCCTTTGGTTTTGAGAATTCCGATGTCATGAACAAACAAAAGTCTTGAAAATTTTCATTGGCTAAAATTGTATAGTTTCTGGGTGCCTGGAGATGGTACTAAGTCCTAATAAAAGCTCCGTTCACATTTGCCTTCCGGTCACAAGATCGTATCTTATTTAGCTAAAAATCTTAAAAATCTAACTTCCTTACTTGTTTGGAAAATATATCGTGCAATATTGTATATTTACGAAAAGCTTGAATGTGGTTTATAACCTAAAGGCTAAATCCACTTCAAAACAATTCGCTTTCAATAGATGCAGAAAACAAGAGAAGCAGATAAAAAAAAAACAAAAAAAAACGGATAACTAATAAGGAAGCTATGAATTTTTTTTAAATATGAAAAAAACTATGAAACAATGGAATTCACTACACAAATTGCCAATTTGGTTATCAGTTTGTAACACCATTGCCGCACTATTTATAAATTGCTTTATATATTTTTATCCCATTAATTTCCCTCTTTATCCCAAAAACCTGATTTCCCCATGCCTTTGCCCAGGTTATATGATTTGTAACGTATTGCGTGCATAACATTTCACAAGATCTTTTATAAACTTTGAAGAATTGAAATTATTTTCAGAATATTGTATATTCATAATTATTGACTTTTATCTAAATAAATTGTCAAAATTCAAATTTTTCATGATTTAACTGAATTTGTTTTACTCTTTATTAGATTATTAGTGCATCCGCACACAAAAACATATTATTATCAATATGACTTGGATGCTGGTGTTAGGAAATGAGATTCTCAGGGGGAAAGTGAGAAATTTATATTACCAATAGAAAGAAAACAATAAGAGGATAGCGAGGCAATGACGTCAGGCGCGGATCCAGGGGGGCCGAGCGGGCCTTGCCCCCCCCCCCCCCCCGAAAAGAGAGAGAGAGAGATAGAGAGAGAGAGAAGGAAAAGAAGGGAAAGATGAGAGAAAGGAAAAGAAAGAAGAGGAAGAAGAAAAGAAAAAGGGGGTGTGAGAGATCGGGGGGCCGAAAGGGCCTTGCCTCCCAGGCTGTCCCCCCCCTCTAAAAAAGAGAGATAGAAGGAAGGAAAACGGAAAGAGGAGAGCTAAACGGAAACAAAAAAGAGGAAGAAGAAAAGAAAAGGGTGAAAAGAAGGGAAGATCAGTTGCTATTAATCCTGCCAACAACTTGCAGAGCGGGGTGGGGGCCGAAAGGCCCTTGCCCCCCCCGTAAACCTAAACGAGAGAAAAGGAAGGGAATGGAAAGGTAAAGAGGAGAGAAATGGAAAGAAAAAAAAAGAGAAAGAAGAAAGGTAGGGGAGATCAGTTGCGATATTTTCCCCCGCCAGCAAGGTGTAATGGAGGAGGGGGGGGGGGGGGGGGGGGGGCACTGGTGTAATGATAGGGGGGCGGGGGCGGCTTGGGGGAAATAAAATTCAAACGTGGTTAATTTCTAGTTCCACAACGGTGGTTTTCAAGTAATGCTAAAATGACATAATTTTTCCGAGATTTGTCCTCACTTTTTAGTAAATTACCTATACTTTTGTATGCATTTGTTGGAAAATGACAAATTCCTAAATTTACAGCCAGGCAAGAAATATGCTTCTTGAGATGCCTACATGTCAGGGCCCGCGGAACTGCGGGGATTGGGAGCCTCGAGCCCCCCCCCCCACTTAAAGAAAAGAAAGAGAGCAAGAAAGAAAGAATTGTTAACTGCAAGTGGCACAAAATAAAGAGGTATCAAAATATGCTCATCTGATAAGGCGGGCCCTTAGATGCTCATCTGACGGTAATTTATTTCCTTAAACCCCTGAGCTTCCGGGGGCTGGCCCCAAAAACGAAAACAAAAAAAAATAAGAGAGAGGAGAGAAAAGGAAGAGGACGTAGGAAGAAAAAGGAGCAGACAAAGACGATTTTTGAAGGATTAAAATAAGAGTCGAGAACGGTACAACGAATCGTCTTCTTTCTCTAATAATTTAATGAAACGTCAAAGCTTCCGCGCTTCTTGGAGGAGGGAGGGGGAAGCTCACCCCTGCCTGTACCCACCCCCTATAACGTCACATCATAATTTCAATTTGGACCCCCCCTAAGAAATCCTGGATCCGCGCCTGAATGACGTCACAGACTCATGAGTGATCGAGTTGCCAATTTGTCTTGTGATTTTCAAAGTTTTTCATGTCATTAAAAATTCAAAATTTTCTTATTAATTAGCCACATGGCCCCGAATATATGTAGAAAATATTTATTGAAAACGTACATTTCTGAACAAATAAAGAAAAAAAGAGTGCTCCAATAATGTACGCGACCCATCATCCTTCCCCCTCCCCCCCCCCAAAAAAAAATAAAAAAATCAGTACGACCACGCTGCGCCATTATTATAAGAACAGTTTCATTCTCAAATCGAATGAACACTTATACAGATAATGTGATATATGTTTTGTTCTTATATATAAGTACACATCATATTCATACCTAATATGGTGATTCGTTATACCTTAACTCTAAATTAGACCTTCATTGTATAGACAATCTCATCTAAACGCGCTAATCTATTATCCTCTCAGATTTAGAAATAATAATACTAACATAGAAATATGTTGTATTCCTCCAGCACACAACACATACATAATCTCAGGTGTAAATATCGTTTTAGGAAAACGAGCTTATCAATCAATACTGCAATCTGCATGTGATTCACCTATAATTATTGCACTATTATTATGCTTCGACTAGCCATATGACATATACATAGAAATATAAAGGAATACTCATAAACTATATCCAAGAACCCACTATTATAATTATTATTATTATATACAAGACAAGAAATATAGACTAAAGAATATTGATTGTCTCTAAGAAATTTGATAACTTTCACTTATGCAATATACAGCAATACATGTTGTATTATAAGCCAATCAACATCCAAACATCAACCTTTAAATACAATTAGGCCTATGGAATATTATGAGCAGGTTCATTCGATTGAAAACTACCAAATAATAATGGTCTGGTCAGACAATCCCTTGTGCCAAGCAAATGCTAACTCTTCACAGTGTTTCCAACTTCTAATCTGAGCTCTTAATTTAAGCAAACATGCCTCCTATCACTAATCCCCCTGTCCTAGCCCAATGGAGCGTGTTGCTCAACAACACAACATGACAGAAAGGGAGAGAATGAGAGAGTGTGTGTGTGTTCCCCTACCACGAGTGAGGGTTGACCTCTGTACAAATTGACACAAGAGAGATAAGGGAGCTGGAAGAGGGGGAGAAAAATACTCTGTTGTTCCAACACTTTGGCCCGAATTCACAAAGCAAGGTTTGAGCTCAGACCGGGTTTGAGCTCAAACCTCCTTTTGTCTCGCCAAACCTCCTTTTGTTATTTACAAACCAGGTTTGTAAATAACAAAAGAAGGTTTGGCGAAACAAAAGGAGGTTTGACCTCAAACCTTGGTCTGAGCTCAAACCTTGCTTTGTGAATTCGGGCCTATGTATCTACACTGGATCATACACATTATCACAATGGCACTGTTGCATAGTATATCACCTAATTTGCAATTATAGTAGGTTCTGAATGATAGATTGTAAATCAGGAAACTACCATCCATGATATTAGACTTACCTTTTCTTTATCAACCCTAGACTAGCTTTATAGTATTTACATACTCCAATACTAGGTGGAGGATAAACGTTTATATAGCAGTTAGGTATACTCGTTTATAATTTGACATACTATTCTTTGCATCAGAAAGTTCCAACCTCAATAGAAGTACTCTTACAATTCTTTTCTGACATAGAAATCAAAGTCAATACTTTTAAAAACGGTCAAAGTACCACGTGCGTCGATCACCACGTGCCCGGCACATTTTTGCTTGTCTGCGCTGCATGCACCCCCTGTCCAAACACACACATACAAGGTATCTGATTGGTCGATCAATTCCAGACGCATGCGCAGTAAACAGCATCCGTCTGGAAAAGGGCACACGTGTGCTAATAAACTAGCAGGCGTGTGCTATAACACCTTGCACATGTCTGCTAAATAACAGGCGGTGATTGGTCAATTTAGCAGACGTGTGCCGCGTTCTATACGTCTGGGGCATGTGAATAAAGTCTCCAACGGCTTTCCATAGGCATGGGGCGTGGCGCGGGTGAATGCGTTTGCGTGCCTTGGGGCTCTCTGGGAGCAGACGTGCGTGGGTTCGAATGCATGTTGGAAACAGGATTGTGTCTGGGCTACGGCCTACATTATTGTATACGAAAAATGATTGTTCATGTCTACTGCCTCGCTCGGGTGACCTCGTTCAATGACCTCAATATTTTTTAAGTGACTATTGTCTCATTTCTTTGGTAACAAATTAATTTGCTTGCTGTATTTGCTATTTTTGCTATTTTTGCTTGTTTCACGTTGTATAATCATCTCATGTTAAGGCTTCCTGCCCACCTATTATTACTGTTACGTCCTCTTCCATTACAACTACTTCAACCAAATGTTAGTTTTATTTATGGGAACCTATAATCTACAAGCTAAGCTTTTTAATAGGTTCCTCACATTTCACTCTGTATAACCTTCTATTCATTACAATTAATTTCGACGTCTTTTCAAAGAATTAATTATATAATGTGACACTTTTAGTATATTTCATATTATGTTCCATTATTGCCAATTATGTAAATTCTTTTTATTTGTGAAATGTGAAATAAACTTGCAACTTGAACAAGTAACTACACTGTCGCTCATAAAGGTGGAATATTTTTTTTAAATCCCAATTTATGGAATTATTTTAAAAATAATTTAAAAATACTAGATCTAGATAACAGTATACATTCTCAGATTTTATTGAATAATAATTTGCCAATGTGTGTTTTGCGTGACTGCTAAAGCATGTATATGCTACTATGCTTATCAACTAGGGGACCTATGCCCTTAAGTCATAAATGACAGTAATGAGGATTAATGCCCCACAAAAGGGCACTAATATAGCAAATCGAAACGGTATTGATCATGGGGCCTTACAGTTACGAGGCCATTGCTTTGTCACTGAACCATGACTGTACGCAGCGGGGGCTAGGGTAGGGGGCAGTTTCCATAAATTAAAGAACAAAAACAGAAAATGCAATAAATTTTCAATAATTTATTGCATTTTACTCCGGTCCCTAACATTAAAAAAAATCCTCGGGATGGCCATGCATTATGGCTCAAGGCATGGGCACACAGAAGATTTTTTTATGTTGGGGACCAACATAAAAGCAGTCACGCAAAACACATATTGGCAAATTATTATTCAATAAAATATGAGAATGTATACTATTATCTAGATCTAGTATTTTTAAATTATTTTTAAAATAATTCCATAAATTGGGATTAAAAAAAAATATTCCACCGTTATGAGCGACAGTGTATAAGCAAACCAAAGTGATCTATGGTATCCTGTGTAGGCGTATATGTGTCTTGGAAAAGGCTATTTTGTGGAGGGGTCGTGGTATAGTGGTTCATTCACTTGACTCTCAATCCAAGGGTTAAGGGTTCGAATCAAAACCCGGCACTATTATGTCCTTTGGCAAGATAATAATACTCATTTGCTATTCTCCATCCAGGTGTATATGGGTCCCCCGGCCCCTCCACTCAGTGTTATTTAGGGTACGCATAATTTTTATGTATGTTCCCTCCTTTTGAAAACACCCCCTAAGTCCGGTGTGTAAAGTCTTTTTTGTGTATGTACGAGCTGGACTTTGGTGCGTGAAAAGTGACCCTTTACCGGACATTTTGGTAACACGCATGGTATCCCTCCGTTCACGGAGTGGGAGGGGGGGGGGGCGGGATGGGTCCCTGACAGTTGCTGGGATAATAATTATTACAGGGCCCTCAAGAAGAACAGCATGATCATGCTGATAGGGCTTCCCAGGGGAAACAAAATTTGCATAATTGTCATTATTGTTATTATTATCATTATATTCATTATTATTCGTATTAGTGTTATCATTATTATAATAAACATGCCTAGATTAGTAGATTTGTATATTATTCTTAATATGAATAGTGTTCTCATTGTTCTAATGTCAGATGGTAACTCATATACTAATACACATGCCATTTACCACACAGCAATACCCCCACTTTATTCTCAGTTTAAACACAGACACCTGCCCCTGATATAGCAGAATACAATAAGTTCTGATTTTTCAACAAAGAAATTTAAACAAGGTCCAGCATAATTCTGAAACTATCACCAAAAGTTAAAATCTAGGGTTACCCTTCAAATATAACATCTAAATCAGATTTTTAACTTAAGACTTGCAGGTTTTGTTGTAACTCCTACTCCTCCTCTCCTCATTTGACTCTCTGGAACTTGGTCCTGTAATTGACCTTCACCCCCCCCCCCCACAACACACACACACTTCTCTAGCTTCCCATGTTTTTGTATCACACATAACGTATTTCACTGGGATTAGGAACTAACCTAGCTATATCCCAACAAAATGCACTTACGAAGAGAATCCTTTACAGCCATGGCGTCTTCGTTTTTTTCTCCAGCATTTATTATATGCTAACCTTGGCACATTATATCCCTTATGGGATAACCAAACAAACTCTCACCATATATTGGAATTTTCAACCTAGTAATTCACTTTGCATCCTTTGTTATTTTAAGATGTACAGATCTGAAGTAGATACACATCTCAATTTTAATAAAATGTTTACCTTCTTAGTATTATTTCTTTTCAACCCGAAATTTCTTTTTATCATTTTAAAAGATACCACAATATTGTACAATTGTCATCACAAAAGAAAGAACAACAACAAAGGCCAACATCATTGTCAAAATAGAATTGAAGTATACTCTGCTCTAGAAAGTCTGTACGAAATATCACACATGACTCTCTTAAAAACCATCTTCAAGCCAGTCAATTGCAATCCAAATACTCTTCGGATATGATCCGAATTAACCAAAAAACATCTTCGCAAAACCCACACATCCAAACTCGTTTAATAACTCATGTCGTCTTCACTACTTTCCACCATTTATTTCGCTGTATGTCTAAAAGTTTCATTTATAGCAAAATCAATGTGGCATCACACAGCTTATCATTAAATTGTTCCCGAGTCATTGACGGTGACGCTGAAAAAACGGTCGAGCTCCATTACTGTATACAGCCCTATAAGACCACTGAATTTTGGTTCTCAAGGTCGGACGTGGTCCCAACTTATGTGCCATCTAAATTTAAAAACTCGTGCATACATTTTCTAGTCTAGGCTCATACTCTAAACATAAATTAACAAAATAAATCTCATAGCTTCATTTCCCTGGCATTTTGAACGCCATCATACAAGAACAAACAACCCAGTGATACAATGTAAATATTACATTCAAATCGCTTACCGATGGTTGCAGATATCAAAAACTACAACAGATATCAGCCATTTCTGCTAGGCATCAGTGATCAAAGTCAAGAGAAAAATGGTTGTGGTGATGCCGCCTCCGTATGTTATTGTATTTTTTAAACTTCATTGATGTTCATCAATAACCTGTTTATAAACATGTATATTACAATGCAGTCTAGAAAAATAGAAGGAAAATTATATACGGCAGAAAAAATATTGACTCTTCTTGTAATAACATGACACATAATGCATAAAGTAAATAATATAATGTACCAAAACATCAAAAGACACGTAGCAATGTAAATTTCTCTTGATGATGAAAATATGCCAAAAAGTAAGCAAGAAAAGAAAACGGACAAAAATGTAAAATACTAAAATAAACAAAATTAAGAAAAGGAAGACGGGTCAAATAAATGAATATTCAGACCATCACACTCAACTGCAAAGTATTTTGGACTAGGTAAAGATCGCGAGAAACAAATGTTGAAATCATTCCTGATAATGTAATCACAGTGTAGGGGAATTTACAAAAGACTTAACTCCGTTTCGTTTACATTCAGCCTTGCATGAAGTCTTTCGTCTACGGCTGATTGTCAACGAAATGGAGTTAAGTCTTTTGTTAATTCCGTTTGCTGCTACGGCAGGCATCCAGTGACGCGAATTCGTTTCATAAAATTATGAAAATGCAAGCACTACTTTAAACGAACAGAACTTTGTTATTCCTAGCTCATTTTTCTTGACTGAGGTGTCATATGAAAGGACAGAAACTCAACTTTCTAGAAATGTGATTTTCTCTTTAAAATTCAGATACCGTCCGCCAAATGACTTTTTGGTTTCCTCTCTTCAAATTCATTGTAATCACTCATGCGTGACATATACATTATATAAGTTGCATCAAATGAACGAAGAGGAGCTAAGCTTTACAAATATGTGTCATTTATTAATTATAATTGTGATTAAGTTATGAAAAAAACATCGACAATTTCAAGATTTCTTTATTTAAAATTGTTCTCACATTTATTTAAGCTATTTAAGAAATTTAAACTAAATTATGATGTTTTTCTTTAGGAGACAAAACAACGTTTTTATCAAATATTTATATGACTGCAATATATGACTGCAATATATTACATTATTTATACACATAAAATATTACAAACAAAACTAAAAACTATAAAAAAATAAACATAGAACACGACGATATTTTTTTTTTTTTTTAGCAGATGTTTCTGCATTTATTGATAAATCAAATATAAAACATTCAAATAACAATAATAGTATATAATATAATTGATTTACATAAAGAGTGACAACTTAATACACACAAAATAAAATTAAAAAAAAAAAAATGCATAATTGAAAGCTTGAAAGTATGGAGGTAAGTAAAAATAATCAAGATAAATGCAGAGGCCAACTATCATAAGCAAGGAAGCTTGAGTCGATAGCAGCCGGGAAGGGGGGGGGGGGGGGGGGGGGGGGGTACATGGCGCTGTTTTAGGAGAATGTAGGGGAATAGAGAGTCACATATAAAGATTTTGTTCAGAAATTATCTAAATAAAAAGTGGAAAAAAATAAATGAAAGAAAAAAGAAGAAAAATGTGCAGGTGTGTGAAAGTGGGTGTGTGCAGGTGAAGTAAGTGTTCGATTCGTATTGTTAATGAACTGGTCATCTAAAATTAATTTAAATAAACAATCAAAACCTCTGAGACCCTTATGATATGACAACAACACATGTTTATTTTACAGCATAATAAACTGTCCAACTACTATTATACAAATAATGCATTGCAGTGAGGGCATTAGTAAGAATTACCCACATGCAAGGTACCTTTGGAACAGTCTAACACGCCCGAGGCGATATCCGAGGGTGTTTGGACTGTTTCAAAGGTACCGAGTGTGGATGCCCGAACAAAATGCTGTGTATTATTTGTGTTATAAAATTATGACGTGGATTCTTGTTATTTGATGAACCATCCTCATCTCAAAGTCAGTACATTGCTAATTCTAGGTCTACATCTACGACTGATCTAGATCTAAATTAAATAACTAATGCGTTTTAAATTCCGCGCCAATGACCGGTAGTTATCCAAATTTCGCGTTAGGCTAAATAAATGCATGGTCACGTGTACGCTTTTAACCAATCAAATGATTAGGATCTACGTCATCATTTTATAACAAATGATATTTACTTTTTGTTTACATCATATTATTTCCTAGAAGAGGTTAAGGATTTTTAATACGACATATTCATATTCAGTCAATGGGCAGATATGTAATACTCCAGACTGGCTGGACTTTGGTGATTCACAGTACCTCATCGTTATCGAAGGAAGGACCTGGCCTGATGCGAATCTTTACTGTCAAGACCAAGGTGGACATCTCGCAATCATTACTTCTCATGAACAAACTGTAAGTGAAAACAAATTCAGTAATATGTATTCATCAATATGATTTTATCACTAATATTTCCTCTTTTCGTCATCCCCTGTTTCACCGTTTCATGAAACGCTGTTACATGTTAATTAAAAAATGGCAGGATTTTGATCTGAATCACGAAGATTTATGTTGGTTATTTCAAAATGTCTAGGGTATTTGGTTGGGTAAATAAAACCACTTACACCAAGACAATTTTTCTCTCTAAAATGTGTATTTAAGTTTTGTTTTTTGTTTATAAACTCATTTTTATTTTGCATTGGTGTAACAACCATATATATTCCCTGACATCTGATCATACTTGGTATACCAGTGTGTACCCTAGGTAAATAACCATGGTTACTGCAGATAATTTTTGATGAAGTGAAGTATGATTTAACTGTTTTTTGTCCTACGATTTGTCGAATGCTCAATCAATCAATTTAAATTTGACCATATGCGTCTGACTTGAGAAATAATTCATAATTATTTCAGAAAAAAGTAGATAATACCTAAAATGCATGTATAAGATTACTCCGTAAATAATTTCTTTTTTTAAACAATCGTCCCTTTTTCACTTCTCAGGCTTTTCTTGTCACCTTCACGTTGAAATCAGATGGAGGATATAACTTCTGGATAGGGCTTCATGACCAAGACGGTGATGGACAGTACACATGGATTGACGACACACAACCAGAGTAAATATACAATAATAATGATAATAATAATAATACACTGTTGGAAATCTGTATTTGTTCGCCTCTTTTCATAAATACATTATTAGAATATGATTTATTCGTGATAAATACTTTACTGATCAATCTAGAGCGTCATAGAGATTGATCAATTAGGTTCTGAGAAAATATTATCTATCAAAGATAAACGAAGAGTAACGAAGAACTTAACCAACCATTTGTGCAACATTGTAATAATAACGACAATAATAATGATGATAATAATAATAATAGTAATAATAATGATAATCATAATAATAATAGTAGTAATAATTTGTTTTCTTCTTCTCTTTACATCTTTAGAGGGACTTTATTGTTCCATTTCAAAATACACTGTCTCTCATTATAGTTGGAATATTTTTGTTTTACCCCAATTTATGGAATTATTTTAAAAATAACTTAAAAATAATAGATCTAGATAATAGTATACATTCTCAGATTTTCTTGAATAATAATTTGCCAATGTGTGTTTTGCGTGACTGCTATTAAGCATGTGCATGCTACTACGCTTATCAACTAGGGGACCTACGCCCTTAAGCCATAAATGACAGTAATGAGGATTAATGCCCCACAAAAGGGCACTAATATAGCACATGGAAAAGGTTTGATCCTGGGGCCTCACAGTTAAGAGGTCATTGCTTTGTCACTAAACCATGACTGTACGCAGCGGGGGCTAGGGTAGGGGGCAGTTTCCATAAATATAAAAAAAAAACAGAAAATGCAATAAATTTTCAATAATTTATTGCATTTTACCCCGGTTCCCAACATAACAAAATCCTCTGTGTCCCCATGCCTAATTGAGCCATAATGCATGGCCGTTCTGTGGATTTTTGTATGATGGGGACCGGGGTAAAATGCAATAAATTATTGAAAATTTGTATATTCTATATCCTTGATAGCTACTCAAATTGGTCACCTTCACAACCGTCAACAAGCCATGAATGTGTCCGCATGAGATCTACATACAGCGTTGTAGATCAAGGGAAATGGCAAACAAGTTACTGTTCAGCTACCCGGGTCCACATATGTCAACGTCCGAAAGGTAAATATACATAATATATGAATATTTATGTGGCCAGTGCAACAGTAACCGCAGTGGTGATCGACATCTACTTCCAACGCCATTCATGTTGCCTCGTCACTGAAAAATTTCTCACCACCACCCTAATGCAATAATGATGAATGGTTGATAAACAAAAAAGCAATGGTATTTGTTATCTTAATTTCCAACACATGTCAAAACTATCTTTGTACGATGTCGCCAGCGTACAAAGATACTTTTAAATTTTGTTTGATTTTATTGTATTAGTACCAGTATATTAATTTATGTAAACTTGTTTTGTTTAATTGATAAATATAATTAAATGCCCATGCTTTAGTTGGCTCATTTTATGCAGTTCGTCTTTTCAAGCTGAAACGTGTTCTGTTTTAACGTAGGCCTACTTAATTTGTTTTGTAGTAAATAACTATGTATTGTGTATAATTTTACGTTTTTATTTTTTGTTGTTGTACATTTTACCATGTACTTTTTTCACTTGCCTAAAGGGCTCCCTTAAAAAACAGGCCTTACGGCTCTGAAGGGTCTACCCTGTATTTCAAAGAAGACTAAATAAGTAAATAAATAAACCTGTGTCATATTTACATCGTCAGATTCCCGTTGTTCGTGGCATCTTTTCGGCCAATCGTTATATCGGTTCTACGGAGAAGCAATGTCGTATGATGATGCTAAAGCGCACTGTGTGAGCAATGGCGGTGACCTGGCCATTATAAAATCAGAAGAACTTCTTGTAAGAGAAACTAAACTACGCTTTCACATTTATGAATCGTATCGTTCATGTTTTTTTTCTTTGTAAAGAAGCATACAGTGGCGTAATAAGCAAAAGCTTTTTTTTTGGGGGGGGGGGGCACAACAAAAAAAGGAAAATCATGTCATTCCAGCAACATATTTTGTAAATCACTGGTATCGAATTAGAAATAAACCACGTTTTATTTCTATTTTGGGGGGCAACTGCTCCCTCCCCTCCTCCTCCCCCATCAGTACGCCAGTGGGAGCATACAGTCACATCATTGGATGATTTTCTTTAGCCTTATATACAACTCATAATATGAGAGTGTTAAGTCCAAATTCTAAACATTATTTGGAACCGATTCTTTTAGCATTTAGATTATTGAAAATTAATATCAAGGAGATGCTTAGACTGGAGAATATCATTTTATGATAGGCTAGAATTGTTATGCTTAATTCATATGAAAAAGAGGGGAAAGAGTTTTGTTATTTACGTTTATTATGTTGTTTTGTCTTCTTTTCCCACGTATATTTCCAAGAATTCTCTGGTAGGAATCATGACAACTTCAAACCCGTCGGACGCTTGCTATTGGTTAGGGCTTAGGAGAGACATTGGCGGTAGTTTTGTATGGGTTAATGGCACCGTGGAAAGGTGATTTCATATCATTCTCTTTGCATTTTCTTTCGAAATTCTCCTTCTGCTTTTGTTTAAATAACTTATCTATAACAAACCAGTCTTTTATCTATAACAATCAGTCATAACTTCACAACAATCTCTTTATTTGTTTCACTTAAAGCATTATTGAGTACATTATAGGGTTTTGTGTAAGAATTATAATGCATGTCCATATACCAATTCATCTTTGGCAATATAAACCTTATTCCCGTTGAGATTATGTAGAATATGAGTGTCCGATGTACTAAGGGTAATGCCTTGTGATATTGAACAATGATTATCTTGTTTCTAATTTTCCAAATCAACCATTTGATATCATAGAAGAGAGGAGTCTTTTTGGGCTTCAGGAGAACCTAACAATTACAATGATACGGAAGACTGCGCCTGCATGAACTCTTCAGTGGATATGGGAAATGGACGTCATGGGAAATGGTATGACATCGGGTGTTCATATGCAAGACCATACATCTGTGAGAGGCCTCAGGGTAAGTTTTCTTCGGAATAGGAAAGATGAGTATTTCGATTGAATGTTATGGGTTATGTAAATTGCAGGATATTGAGCTTACTCAATGTTTTGTGTTTTCCTAAAATTGTATTGGTGAATGTTTTAGATGTTAATGTTTTAAGTGTTTGTTTTTAGCTTGATGAAACAATTAATAACCCTAACATATCCCTAAAAAGACGCCTTTGCATTGGTATCATTGTGTAGCGTTAAATTACACATTATTCAGATTTTCTTTGTTTGTTGTGTTTTTAGATGACATAATTATATCTGACACATTAAGGCCTCATCCAAATTGATGGTTAGAAATACACTATTTTCATTTCAGTTAAGAATGACGGATGGACAGATTATCCAAATGTGAGGTATCATATGCCATCCTTCTCAGCAAATTATTTTGATGCAATGGAATACTGTCAAAACGTTGGCGGATCGCTGGCTCAACCGAAGACCTCAGAAATAGACGTGAGTATACCAAACAATCCTACCGTGTTTATATTGACTGGACGGTGGTCTTGTGTAAATGAATATGGCAATGGATAATATTCCAATTGATAAAGGGGAGTGTAGTTTTAGCACTGGTTCCAGTAAAGTAATATACCCAAATAGACAAACCTGTATCCTATCATCATGTAAGACCTGCAGGTACACCTATTGTTTGTTAACGATGAGGTAACTTCCTCAAAACACCGACCCTTCTTCACATCATCCAACTCCTGGAGCGAATCTCGGAATTTCTCTAATTTCCATATTTTTGTAGTGTGTTTTGGTGATGAAATACAATTATAGAAAAGAAAGTATCGCCATGCCCACTCAATGCATCCGCTCACGTAATGTGAAACTGGGAAGTAGAAATTCAGGCAAGAGGCATGAACCTCCCCCTCCTCCCCGAATGCCTATGAAAAAAATCAACAAACTTCGTTTTGTGTTTTGCAAACTAGGCTGCGCCAGTTTAAATGATTATAAAAGTTCTTATTTCAATTGAGGGATAAAAGATCATCAAACAAACTGACAATTCAACCAGTCCAGCCCTCTGCATTGTGAGGAAATATTTAAAAAGAAGAAAACATGTTGGGGCTGCAGCGAGTTGTGTGAATGTGTAAAATTTATACATTTTATAGTGAATTTTGTTCAAGGAAATACATTTTTTCACATCAAACTTTATTCATATTTTCCTTCGATCATCATTGTCACTCGCTTCACTCGCCTTTGTAGAATTTAGAAACTATAAAGTTGACATTCAGACAAGATATATCACGTGGTATGACCAGTTTTATGAAGCCATGTTTCTTTTATCACTATAAACAGCTAATTCTCACAAACAGCCTCAGCGGGGTCGAGTTCTGGTTAGGGCTTGATTCACTAGACAACGAAGGTGTCTTTCAATGGGCGGATGACACTTTGCTTCGAAACTCAAGGTATTTACATTCTAAATAATTTAAGGTTAAAGGAGAAGTTCACCATAATACTAAGTTGGTTTTAATAGAAGCAGAAACACGAGAGGAACAGGTTGGTGGAAAAAGAATTAGCAATAAATAGAAAAAGAATAAATATCGATTACAAATTAAAAAAACTATGAATTTTTGAAGGTGCAACAATACAACTTAAATTGGCAACTCTGTGACATATCTTGCGAGCTCCCCTCCCATTTGCCCTTTATTAAAAAAAAGTCAACAATTTATATATTCCCTAAAGAAAATCGTCAATCCTACATTCATCCTAAATAAAATTATTCCAAATATGAATTTTATACAACCCGTGTATGAAACACATTTATTACATCATAAATAGAGAACTAAGAAAATAAAAGTTGAAGACATTTTCTTTACAGAGCGAATCGGAGAGGAGATCAACTTGAATTTCACTGATGACAACTTCAGAAATTCACAAGTTTATATTTTAATCGGATTTGGGTCAAACATTCACAAAGTTTGCTCTCTCAATTTTCTGCATTTATTTAAACCAACTTAATAACAGGACAGACTTTCCCTTTAAGAAAGGGTTACGATCCGTCCATAATATTTATGAGAGATGAAGTTGGAGAGAGAGGCGAGAAAGAAATAGAGAGAGAAAGAGAGATAGGGGTGACGTGGGGGGGGGGGGGGGAGAGATAGATGGGGAGAGACGGAGAGAAAGAGGGAGAGAGAGAGGAGGGTGGCTGGGTAAAGACGTTTTTTATTTATTTTTAAAAATCTCACTCTACATTCATCCCAGAAAATGAAAAGAAACCAATGTTTAGGGACCTATATCAAACAGTAGAAATTTAAATACTTGTAATTTCTTTCTTTGTTCGAAGGTTTACCATGTGGATATCGGGTGCACCTGATAACTTTTATGGGTACCAATTATGTGTGGCGCGTTTAATTGACGGCTGGGATGATCGGTTTTGCAATGAACTACGAAGATTTGTCTGCGAGATATCAAAGGGTATGTATTTATCATCAATGTCATAGTACTATTCGCGTCAACATTCACATCAATAGAAAAAGAAGGAAATGTGATATCTTTTATGACATTAGAGTGAAGTGATTAGAACCGATTGATTAAGCATGAGTCAAAGGAATATTGCTATCGATGATTTTATAACAAGTTCTTTAGATCTTTGTATGCCACACAAAACTCCCTTTCAATACGATGTGTGTGTAGCGTCATGGCAAACTTCAGCAATGGCACAGTGATGGTTAAAGAATGAGTTTGTACACGTTTGGTAGTTTGACATACATTTTTATAAAAACTTTACTTTCTGAAAGTAGTGTAGTATAATTTCTCAAAATTAAAAAGTCTAAGATTTGTTAAAACTCAAATGAATGAATCGAAAATATTCGTCGTACAAATTTTGTTTTTATTTCCATATATTGACCTTAAAATATTTATTTTTTCATAAAGGATGCACTCCTGGAAACTGGAATGTGCCTATCTGTGATCGTCTGTGTAATAACTGTTATAACGGAGGAGTGTGTAACCCGCAGACAGGAGCATGCATCTGTACTCCTGGGTTTACTGGTAAAAACTGCCTTACAGGTAAGTCGTACATCCTTATATATTCACGTTGATATAATCAGGGGCGGCGGGGTGTCTTTCATAGTGGGATGGCACCAACAAAAGGGGGAACTTCTTTTGAGAAAAACATGGGCACCGATATAGGGTTACCTCAATCGACCGAAAATACAGTTTTGAGAAAATGATGCATACCTCTACATTCTAATCTAAACATTACCAAGAATCACTGTTACTGTTTCTTTGTGTATTTTTGTTTTTCTCATGTAAACAATTCCTAAACAATCGATGTTAACTCTACACAAACTAAGGAAAAATCATTGTCTAGGATGTGTTATGTTGATTGTATGCCATAGTATATATCTGGCATTTTAACTTTATAAACCTACGTCTTAGTATATCAATGGGTATTACTATTCAGTTGTTGTTGTAGTTATGAAACCAGCGTTCTTCCCCTTCTTTTATCTTTCTTAAAAGCAATTCACTCTCTTCCTTTCATATTTATTTTTTAGTTAAATTGAGGGCGTTAATAACATACTTATATACGCTGTAGCCCCCCTATGGCATGTTCATCTTATTCATATACTGATTATGCATTAAGTGTGTAACTTTATTTCCTACCTGTATCAAATGCAAATGAATAAACATTAAATGTTACAATTAGGCACATAAATATGCATGCTTGAAAAGATGACCAGTTATCAATTACCAATTATCAATTACAGCATGTGGCGACCAATGGTTTGGGTCTGAGTGTGAACTTGTATGCGGTTCTGCGGTAGCTGATGATTCTTCTTGCAGCGACAACAAGTTTTGCCTTTCAGGTCCAAATGAATGCACCTGTATAGCTGGCTATGCAGGAGCATTTTGTAATGAAAGTAAGGTAGCACAATGTATTGTTTTTAAGGTAATCCAGTATGACAGTGAGACTATGGGTTGTTGAATTTCACTATGAGCAAAGTCAGCAACATTGCTACCACGGGCCATGATCTCTTATGAATCTTGAACTTATTATTTCATGAGGTGTATTAAATTATAGTTAAAATCAATCACAATCCTTTATTAATAATTCGATTACCTTTAATATTTCCATATCCATCCATTTTGTTAAAGTTCTTTCCTTTTTTGTTTTGGTTTGTTTTAGCGTGCCTTGATGGAAATTTTGGCTCCGACTGTCTCCAGTATTGTCACTGTATAGATGGAATGCTATGTAATGTGTTTACTGGAAGATGTGATGAGGGCTGTGCGGTGGGATGGTCAGGAGAAGGCTGTCAAGGTAAAGTATCATACTGGGCGTATCCAGACAGGGGAGGGTTTAAATGTAAATCAATTTAAAGAGACTTGTTTCAATTATGAATATACAAAGAGTAAATGAACGGGTGATGTAATGATGTCTATGTAATTTTTTTAAAATGCATTATTAAAGATGCAAAATAATTAGAGGATACACCGCTAAAGATAACAAAAAAAAGAAGAAAAGAAAAAAACATTCGTATTTGTCTGTTGGTGAGCTGCTCTATGCATCATTAAATCACTGTTAAGAGCATTCGATTGGGGAAGAATAAGTCTTCGAGGAAACTTCAAAGTTTAAATAGTCATTTTTAAATATTTGGTATGCCATGATGGTATCCCACCGCTGCCACTATCCACATGGCCTCAGCCAGTGATAAGGACTTTCCATTTTATAGCCATGCCAGACACGGAACTATCTGCCCATGTCGGCCGTAAAAGAAGGAACACGGGAAGAAGAAAAAACGAAGGAGAAGAAGAAGAAGGAGAAAGAGTCGAAAGAAAGATAGAAAGAGAAGTTTTTTATTTTTTATTTGGAAGTTTCAGAGATATTCCATGTCGCCGTTGCAACTTAGAAGCTAAATACTAATAACCAATACATCGAGACCAATATAAATCGAATTTATGATGCAAAAATGAATAGGCATAGTATTTAAAATACAGGAAACATTGAAAATATTTGCATAAAGCTTTTAAATACGAAAACAAATTTATTGTTGTGCTCGTTTTACAGTGCCATCCGTTTGCCCAGTGGGTTATTTTGGTGTCAACTGCACTAACCATTGCAACTGTCCAGATAATGTTGGATGTGACAAGGTCTCTGGATTCTGCATCACAACAGGAGGTCAATGTGAGGTAGGATTCACATCAGACTCAGTGGACTTGCCCGATAGCTGCAACTCATGTGAGACTACATTTTTGCATTAAATTGATTTGCAAATATTTCTTTGGTTTCATGCGTAATTTTCACATCATTATCTGCCTTCGGTCCTATATGTTTGGAATATTTACATTAATTATCAAATATATGTCCCTTTTTTTGCAGCCAACATCAACTTATATAGAGCTTTGCAGGAATTATGAATATATCATGTGTATCCTATCTGTGAAATTTAAACATTAGCAAAGTCCTAGTATTCAAAATATGCAAGGAAACCCATTTACTTTCTAGAATTCACTGCCAGACACTATTGAATGAGTGACTGACATCTTTTTTTCGTTGGTAATAACATACATACAATGAGCTGTAAAAGTTACATGATAATTTGTCTACATCAATAACCCACTACTTGTAATGGCCAAAATTAAACTGATTGAATCTTTGTGCAGCACAAAACGTACGACCGTTCGGTAAATGGGTCTGGAAATCAGACTATTACTTAGGTGATTGCAATAGATTCGACAATTAATGGTCGCTATTTTCCCACTAAAAGCCATTTTAAAGCCCTTTTGTTTTTTTGGGGGAAATTCTAAATTAGTATTGTCTTTTAAATGCCGTTGGAATTTAATTTTTTTTTGGCCTGCAAACGGAACATAGTACCTTTAAGAAATCGTTAAATGATCAATCTTTCACCTTTGTTTTAGTTACTGGATGTTACAATCAGTGTTCCGGTACATGTCACTGTCGAGATGGGGAGGATGATTGTAACTCGGTGACTGGTTCTTGTAGCTCAGGTAGATGCCATCCACGATGGACAGGGGAAAGCTGCCAAATAGGTTACTATCATTACTGCTTTATTCATGTTTTTCATTTATACTTCGATAGAGACTTTAATTAGCGCACACATGCGTTCACATTGTTGTGTCCACATAGGGTTATTATATTATTAGTGTAGTAAGATTATTATCGTTGGTGTTCTTGTTGCCACACTGTTTCTTTAATATCAACTCACCATATTCCTTATCTCCCATTCTGTATCGATCTTTTCTGTCTTAGCACTTTACTAATTTAATATTTGCTGTGAAACTACAATGAAGACCCTTATTATTAATGTCCATATTTACATAATTGTCTAATACTTCTGAGTTGATGAGTTAACAAATGCTTTTCCCTATCTGTCTTTGTTATGTTTAGACCGCTTACAATCTGCACGTGAGAAGACAAACCCGGATATCGCTACATTTTCCTGTGTAATCTTGCTCGATTTACCAACGAATTATGAGCCTGACTTTGTGAAATCTACTACAGATGACTTTTCAATAGACAACTGGAAAACGGCCAAAGGTCCTCCACAAATCTTCTCGTCAACAATCCTCAATTTCATGTTCAACATCCAAGATTTTTCGGATGACAGTCCTATTTACTGTTTCATCGGAGACCCTTTCAATAAATCGTCCGAGTTCGCCTTTATAAGGTTGGCGTCTGCTGCTTTTTATGGTGTGTATGTTTAATATACTTTATGAATGATAAACATTCAGGTAATATTAATGAAATTGTTAGGCACTGATAACAGGGGTTTTCTTCTAATGTATTTTTTGTTCGTCTTAAAAATTGGCAAATTGTATAAGTCTTTTAAAGCGCAAAAAGAAAAAAAGAGAACAGAAACTGTTTAAAGAATAGTGCGTGATCTAAAAAAAATAGAACAACAAATAATCACCTGGTCAGCTCACGTCTTGTTTCTTAGTCTTTCAAAAAGCGGCCTTTAAATATTCAAAAGTTCTTTTAAAAAGCAATAACAAAAGAAACGTAACTTTTTAAAGAGAGAGAACATAACCTGTCTCAAGATAACAAGTGTGTGATTAAGAAAGGGAGAAGCAAAAAATGTCAACAATAAATAGCCCAGTCTGTTTTAATTTGAGGAATTAAGAACCTTAAAAATTATGATATTAAAAAAAAAATCAGTCTCAATCATAAAATAGAGTTTTGAAAAAAGGCGACTTTCGTGTTAATATGTTAACGTCACGGGTCACATTATTAGTGCATCATGTTAGGGTCGGCAAATAAAGGGAACTGGGGCCTGTCTATTCTTTGACATTCTCGAAAAACTCCAAAACACGTTCATTGTAGCGTATATGTATAGACCCGTGGCGTATCTATATTTCGACGCCCGGGATAAGCATATAACTTGCCCCGAGTTAGAGGTTTTTGTTTGTTTTTTGTTTTACTTTATTTACCAGAATAATGTAAAGGTGAGCTTCGATAGCGTGTAATTAGGGTAATGAATTTCATATTGGCCGTTTTGCAAATGAAAATTATGCCGGACAGTTGTAAACATTTATTTCACACTTTTTTTAAACCAAATAATGAACCAAAGTTCATTTTGAAAAGATATACTGTTGTTTATGGATGTAACGCTGGAACAACATCAATTCAGCTTCATAAGACTCATCGTGAGGGGTTCGCCTTTTCACTTCACTCTTTAATGTTCGAATATCTTAAGGGAATATCGTGTAAATGCCAAACATTAGAGTACTCATATAAATTTCACCTACTTTTGGCAATCCCAATAATGCTCAATCAGATAATGTAATTTCCAAAATTATGGTCCTCTATTGCAAATTATATAGGTAAAATATTTCAAATTAGTTGATCAAAATGCACAAAACCATTTTGCTCAAGAATAAGGGCGCATGTAAATGTAACATAATTTCGCTGCAAGTGACTATCGCTAACAATGCAGTTTGATATCAAAATCTGAAAAGTAAAGGTTAATAGATTACATGTTTTTAAACACCTAATGAATTAACTTATTATCTATTAATTCAACGTTTTTAGTACAAGGTGGTGTCTTGCGTGAACATGATTTTTTTTATTTTTAAAATCAAACAAATGCTTGTAGTTGTAGAGAATATGAAAAATGCACCAGTCTGTGAAAATTGTAGGCATTTATTTCTTGAAACGTTGGTTCGGGGTTTTCATCCAACATGTACAAGCAAGATTTTAGTAAAATCCACCTGATAGAGGGAATGTTATGACCCCCACGGATTATTTCGGCACCGTGATGATCTAGAATTAGTATATTCTTAACGCAATCTGTATTCCTAAAATTAGTTTAGTTTGGAAGTTCAGAAAATATCAGATATAAGAACTTGAGTGTGGCTTGGGGCGAAATATTTTGCTTTCTATGAGGAATAGGGAAAAGAAAGAAGGAAGGATCACTACAAATTATCCCCATTTTAAAATCTACTCTTTCCCATTTTCGCTTTTAATGTGAGGGGGCCGGGGGCGTCAGTTTATATCTTTGAAAATGTATTTTCTTCATACAAACTCGCGCGATCGTTCGTACAAAGTAACTTTCTAAAAATTATCCCCATTTTAAAATCTACTCTTTCCCATTTTCGCTTTTAATGTGAGGGGGCCGGGGGCGTCAGTTTATATCTTTGAAAATGTATTTTCTTCATACAAACTCGCGCGATCATTCGTACAAAGTAACTTTCTAAATTTATTAATATTGATTCGATGTACAACCTTGGCCTTTTTATAGTATGTATGAACAAGCAGTTTATTCAAACTGAATTGCTACAGCATTGACTCTGTCTTCTCCATGTTTCCATTGCTGTGGGTGGGGTAGTAAGAAGAATATCCATTCAACAAGTAAAGCTACTTTAACATGGAGCAATATCTCACTTTCCATCAGAGAATTGACCTGTCTTGCCTCTTTCAAAAGATCCCGTAAAACATACTTCTTCCCAAAAAGTAAGTAAAATAATGTGATTTACCAATTCAGTATCTGTGTTTTTCATGTTTCTTCTTCACTATCTGTAAGCGCTTTTTGTAAACGCTAAGTGTGATTTTTAGTGCTCCTAAATGTTCGATATTATTATTATAACTATATTATTATTATTATAACTATTATATTACTATTATTATTTTATTATTATTATTTTATTTTATTTTTTGTTTATCTTGACCCCACTTCTGCAGTTTTACCAAGTTTTAGTGGTGTACCAGAACTACTTGAATTGGGATACTACCACGCAGCCATCGGTTGGAGACAATGGGACTCTAGCTCTGATACAGGGGAAGGACCTATTGTTGGTTACAAGGTCTACGTGAGATCAGGTAGCAATGTCGTGTTGGCTAAAGAAGTACAACCTCCAAGCATGGTGAACAATACGGACCGTTCCGTGTCGAAGAGGTCTGTTGAGAATGCCAATGAGATGGTCATGTATAACGTCAGTGGACTTGAAGTAGGATCAACGTACTCTGTTCAGATTGCAGCGATACGGGATGGTATCAACGGTGAAGGAGAACAAGGACCAGCATTGACATTTATAACAAAACAAGGTTGGCATCTCAAAGAAATGAAATGTAAAATACGCGTTATATGACGGCCCATGATTATATAGAAATGCTCGAACATCATGAATCAAAATAAAAAATGGTACAGCTAAAGTATATTTCGAAAAAAAGAAGTAGAATGTAGATATCGATGATTACAATGGCAATATATATTCCATTTATTAAACCATAATCACACACCCACACACGCACGCACCCTGTGGAGCGCGCGCGCACACATGCACATACACACACACACACACGCACACACCCACACACACATACACACAACTTTCCATACGCGAATCATCAATGTCTAGATGTGCTAGTAAGCAACCTCCTGCGACCGGTCCGTTTGCATGTAATTACAATTAATTAAGATTTTATTCAAGTACCCGATTATTTACCATGTATCTGTCAGCTGATGCTTCCTTGGTAATTCTAACTCCTGTTATTTCTTTTCACTAACATCCGCCTTCACACACCATCCTCTTCACCTACCACCTCTTCTCCACCAAAATCAACTTCAGCTGGAGGTCCTTCAAGCTCCATAGCAACTGTCGTAGGAAGCGCTGTTGGTGCTATTGTTGTGATTGTTATCGTTATAGTTCTCATCATCATCTTTTACAAGCGAAGAAGGTTAGAGATATACCTTGTACTTAACTTGTCCCTCTTATTAGTCCATTCTCATCGAACTCCTCCACGCAAGATGATAAAACCGTATGGTCATGAAAATAAAAGCTGAATTATGATTGTTTTTTATACTTAAAATTATTGTAATACTTTCTTCTTCGTTATTAAATGCTATTCAATGTAAATATTCTAAAGCATAACACATTCTAAATGGCAACCAGTTTGAAAGACCTATTATGTTAATGACATGTATTTTAAAAGTTCCATACCGATTTCCACATGCCAATTGTCATGTTGACTTGTTAATATATACATTTATTGGGACTCAATGTTGATGTTCTAAATGTTATGGCAACCCGCTTGAAAGAGCTATTATGTTAACGACATGTATTTTAAAAGTACCAAACCATGCCATGTAGTGGGACTTTATTTTGTATTGTTTTATCTATTTAATCGATGCAATTTATCTATGCTTTCCTAATAATAACTTTCAGCAATGAATCAGCCACTACTAAGTCTAAAGGGAAGGAGTCCGATTCGTCTCCGCAGTATGAGAACCCTGTATTTGAGCAGTCAGAGACAAACGTCCATACCTACCAAGATTGTAATACCGATGCTGAGAGATATGTGAATCGTACCGACCCTCAAACCTACGAAGATCTTCAGAAACCTGATCAAGAGGCTAACTACGAAGAATTGAATGACGCCATAAAGAGAGATTATGTCAACGTGCCAGGCATTTAAACAGTTCTATGATAAAACATTAAATACATTATTAAACGTACTATGTCCCACAAGCGCGTACGCAGGGGGGGGGGGGGGGGGGGGGGGGGGTCGAAATATCGATGGGTCAAATTTTCAAATTTATGGGACAATTTTTTTTTTTTTAATGTGCTGTTCCCTCCCCTCCCCCCCCCCCCCCGTTTATTCAGCGGCCGGCTGAATCGTTGCGAATTTTGTCATCAAATCCTGGACCGAAAAAAAAAAATTGGCTCTTACCCCCCTCCCCCCCCCCCCCCCTCGAAAAATCCGGCGTACGCGCCTGATGTCCCATCTCCAGGCCACAATAATGAAAGGTTAAATTCAAACGGCATTAACAAATATCACTAATTTAGAACTTCTCTCAAAACAAAAGCGCTTGTAAATGCATTTCGTGAAAAAAATAATGAACGCTAGTTGTCAAATCGAATTTAGTGATCGCGGTCGTTTAATTAAATAGTCTGATTTTCAGACCCTTGTACCGGATGGTCGTACGTTTTGTGCTGCGCAAAGATTTAATCACTTTAATTGTGGTCGTTACAAGAATGGATTATTGATGCAGACAAATGCTCATGTACCCTTTACAGCTCATTTTATGTAGATTATTACCAAACAAAAAAGACGTCAGTCACCCACTCAATAGTGTCTGACAGTAAAGTCTAGAAGGTAAACGGGTTTCCTTGCATAATTTGAATATTAGGAGTCTCACTGCTAACATTTAACTTTCACACTTAGGGCATACGTGACATATTAATAATTTCTGCAAAGTTCGACAGAATTCGATGTTGGCAGAAAAAGGAATACACTACCTTTAATGTGCTGATTAAGAATTGAATACATGAAGAGAGGAAAGATCCAAGTCCATCACAATGTTTTTGATAATAGAGACAAAATATTTTCAGTCTCAAATTATTACGTAAATTTGTCCATCAAGGAAGAAGAAACCATGCTTTAAAGGTATACTATGTCGCAGTGCGAATGGACTACGATCGCAAAATGCTCTTTTTTCTGACCGAAGGCGGAAATAGACTCACAAGGACGGTGAAATTGTAATTCTCTTTATCTTTAGCGCTCAACCAAATTAATTCACTTCAATGATAAAATACATATCTCAATACGTTGACGAGAAATAGTAATTTTGCAAAAGTGCTTGTAGTTATACGAAATACAGTAACTGTAACTGTTATAAAGAGTAGTACTTTTCAAAATACAAGTAACTGATGAGGGTGCTTTACTACTAGTTTGAAAAAGCAATACCTTCAATTAATATTATGTCCTGTATTTTAATGTATGTGATCATGATAATCATATACCGGTATTGTTTTATGTATCCTTTCCTCTTTGAACATGATAGACCTCTTTATTTACCATATTTTGTTTGTATTTGTTTGTATGCTTTTTAATATTTGGTTCACATAATGTATATTTTTTACACTTTATTAACATGTATAATTCTGTTGTGAAATAGCTAGTGTTATTTCTAAACCAATATATAAAATATATCACAGTGAAGAAATATTTTAGTAATATGATTGCATGAATAATTGCAGTTTGACAAATATACGTGGTGAGTCTCGAGATAATCCTAGAAGAATCATTCAGAACAAAATTTATGGTTACCTGGCGGAGTGGGTTTACAAAACAGACATTTTCAGTACCATGAATATAAGGAAGTATAATTCCGGTGTTGTGTTGTAATTCATTTTAATCACGCCTTCTTGAAAGATTACACCAATGGCAACTCATGATAATTAGTATATTAATAACTAGTTTACTTAAATTACTCGTGAATCGCTTGAATTCAAAGTTGACCTGTAAAGCTAATTAGAGAAAACTTCATTATTTATTGGTTCGTAAACCACAAGAGACGATATAGACTAATGGTAATTATGCTTGATCAGAAACTGTTCTTGAATCTTGTGAGTCCGTGCATAAAACCCTTGATAGATATGAAGTATTTACTAAAGATGAGGATGGAAGAGGATGGGGAAGGTTATTCAGGCCAGCGAATATGGCGGGCTAAACAGGCCAATATTCGTACAACTATACGACCATACATCTATCCGATGGCTGGAGAGACGTATAGTCGTATAGTTGTACGAATGTTGGCCTGTTTAGCCCGCCATAAGCGAAACAATTTATCCCGAAACTCTATAACGAAACGTCGTATAAAGAATCATCGTATACATTTCAGAGAGTCCACACACAAGAAATGTCGTATAAATAAGCATCGTATAAATTCTAGGATGTCCACACACAGAAGAAAGTAATCCTGAAACTCTACAGCGAAATGTCGTATAGGTGCGCAGTTTGCTACTGCGGTCATGAAATGGAAACGGAAATGAGAGGTCTGGTCTCCTTTCGCTCGAGGTCACGTTAAGCCCCGCCCACTTATTTACACTAGTTACACTCCCCCTGTCCACACACAACATTTTCCGTGATTAGGCGTGATTAGGCGTGATTAGGCGTGATTCTTTATTGAGTTCTATTTCGAAACGATGCCCAAACCTGCGTCTCGTTAGACTAGTTTCGTTATACGACGTATCGTTAGTGAGCGTCCACACACAAAATTTCATTGTAAAACTATCGCGAAACGGTATCACTATCGCAAAACGGTATAGCTAATCACGCCTAATCACAGAAAATGTTGTGTGTGGACAGGGGGGATGAAAATTAAGATTTCGGGGTGCATATGGGCACCGCCTTGATCGTATGGCGGAAAAGGGGAAAAATTAAAGACAAAAAAGAGAAAGGGTTGATGGCACACTTTATTAAGGCGATAGAACCCTCCAACCGCATATTCGGTGGCTTTGTTAATTCGCACTTCATTTATTGGGTACAATTGAATCCCCCCCCCCATCTTAGTGCCTCATCAATGCATGGAGCCACATGACACCACTAGTTTCATTATTGTTGTATTTGTTACATATGTCATAGAAAAATAATTCATAGGCTTTTTTGTGAATCCCTTAGTTCTGTGGTTTATAATAATAATAATAATAATAAAAACGTTACTTATAAAGCGCTTACCACCGAAGTCTCTAAGCGCTATACACACAAAATAGACTGATATACAATTACATCTTATACAAAACTAAAATTGCAAATAAACCTACAAATTACAAATTACCCCTCCCCCCTCCTCCTCCCCTCTTTTATCCATCATGCCCATTTTAATTGGTAGCGATGAGTGCGCTGATGACTGAAGGATATATTTCATCGACAATTTCACGACAAATATTTAAGTCCAGAATCTGGTCGGTCCTTTATATTCCCTACACTGCACTTGACTCAAGCCGCCGAAGTTGGCGTTATCAACGAACTCATAATTATGCTCACAGGCCCAACCTAATATTTTTTCGCCGGGCGTCCTAGTTTAAGGAACATGCCATCTTCGGCTGCAGCACATAAGTAGTGGGAGATCGCATGGCGTTGGTGTGGTGGAGATCTAAATTAAATAGACCAGATTCTGGACTACAAAGATTCACGATGTCACGATTCGTGATGTCCCTTCTGGGCCACCATAAATACAACAGAAGGGGAGACGCTCTATGAAAACTTTGCGTATGAACGTTAGGTAGTGGAATTACTACCAACATTGTGTGTAATTATTTTACCTTTCAAATATATATTATTCATAGGGTATGTCCTGGTCTCAGATATATATGGTACTGATCACTTTTTAAGTTGCAATGTTGGATTCACAGAAACATTTTTCCGATGGTGTATTTTTTATTTATTCATTTATTCAGATATATTTAATCGGGATTACAAGATCACTGGAAAATTTAAATCTTGGTCCTCGCACTGAAAACACGACAAAATAAACATGATTAGAAAAAACCTATGCAATCAAAACAATCGTGAAACTTAAGAAAAGGAGAGAAGAAAATGAAAAAAGGTTAATTTTGATGACTATCACGTAGGTACAGATGAGTTTGAGTACCAGCAAAGACATATATCATCTGACGTCAATAATGTATTCATATTCATACATTCTTTCTGAGGCCAGTTTCATTTGCTTTCACTTCTTCAAAATGTTAGACATTCAAGAATGAAATATTGTCAATTTCCGTCTAGACGTTTGGATCTGTATGTGAAAGGATCTGACACAACAAAATGTGTAGACCAGGGGGGTGTTTCATAAAGCTGTTCGTAAAGTTACGCATGACTTTACGAACGACTTGTATATGAAAAGCCAAATGGGATGCTCAATCATTATTGATTTTTATTTATTAAGTTATACTGTGCAGATGTAGAATAACATTCTTATTATAATGTAATTGAGGTCATTGGAAATATCAGAACAAAAATTGGGCATCCTATCTGGCACTTAATATACAAGTCGTTCGGAAAGTCATGCGTAACTTTAAGAACTCTTTATGAAACACCCCCCAGGTGTATGTGTGTTTACATGTTGTGGTCTTGGAATAATATCATGAATGGGATGATAATGATTTTGAGCATGAATTGGAGACCATGATTCATTTCATTTCAAAATCAAGTGGGTAATGTTCAATATACGACTGTTAGATATTTGGTAGATTGTTGAAGTAATTTGGGGAGTTACAGTTATTTGACTTTATGGTACATATCTAGACAAAAAAAATGTAGAGCTTTGTGCAAATTATTGAAATCAATTATTAAACTTAAAGAAATCATTATGCAATAAAAAGACAAGTTAGGTGAATAAATTTCCATGGAGTTTGAAAACTGCGTCATAATACTTCAGAGGCAAACCTTTTCGACATTTTTATTTATTTATCAAAGATATACACGATACAGGGTAGGGGTGATAGCTGCCATTAATGTACTGAGTTAGGTTTATGATTAGTGTTAGGCAAAGTACACAAAGTAGGTGCCTCTAGCAAATATCATATCAAACAAATTTATATAACCTACCTAGAATTCAATAAAATGCAAAATTACCCGATTTCAATCAATTATGTTGCTTATTATAAACTTTGGTTAAATAATCATTGTCGTAATGAGTTTACTTGTAAGATTTTAGTACTGCTCAATATTTACATAATCATGACAATCATAAAACCATGTAGGTTATTTAGAGTTTGATTAGTCATTTACACAAGTTTTAGACAAAATATTGCTTTAAGAATTGGTTAAAATAGCTACGCATCATTGTACGTGATATTATAAATATGTTTATAATAAGTTTTAAAACCCATTGCATTGTTTTAACCGCTATTGTTTTACCTCCGCTTTTCATTTGTGTCACTTTTAGTTCAATTTGTCTGTTTTTGTTTGATTATTTTTGTTTGTTGCGTTTATATATATTGTTACATTCTACCTTTTAGGAACTCTTTTATTACTCTGCAATAGCAGATAGTATCATTGATTGTAAATATGCTCTCTCTCAAATGAATCAATAATTAAAAGTATATTTGGATTTAAAAAATAATGAAATAACAAGAAATAGAATATAATAAAAACATATTAAAACAATGTACATAATACTATATAGCCAAGGTAAATCAACTTTATGTTATGAAGTTTTAAAGACCATGATAAGAATATAATTTGAATACTAATCGTTTAAGTGTTAAAATATATACCTATTAGTCGATATGCAGTTACAGTATTTTATTACAAACAGAGTATAGCACTATAGTATGCAGTGGCTGATCATATTGTGTGGCTTGTACATGTACTTAAGTTACCTCCATTCAAGAAGTAAATTGCATTTAAAGATAAAGACCAGTTATGGTCATATATATATAAATGGTTTGTTTTATTGAAAATCATCTCGCAGCCCGAAGGCTGAATTGTGTGACTTTTTACAAATTGATAACAAAATTACATTACATTAAATACATGTGAAATCAGACATTACAGGATATAAATTCAAAATTCGTTCAAGTTCATAGTAAAAATATAAAATATAAAGATATATATAAATGAGAACATGCAATAATATTTCCACTCCGATATTCATTGATTTTAAACGGGTCGTGTTTGTTTGTAACAATAGTTGCAATAGATTTTAAAAGTGAATAATTGCGTGATTTTAACAGATTAAAAAGCTCAGTAAAATACAGTGAAACATTGGAAATTTACATTTGACAGAAAATAAGTTAAGATTTACAAAGGCAAAAAATAGATATACTTTAATATTCATAGGTTCAAAGCGTATCCTGTGCTGATCGGTTTGTGAACGGGGCCAGCTAGTCCAAATCGTTACAATAGAGAAACATACAGGGTGACGGATACAATAGGAGAGAAGGGGAAAATGAAAAGGAGAGAAGAAAGAGAGAGAATATGAGAGAGACAGAGAGAGAGGGGAGAGAGAGACAGACAGAGAGAGAGAGGGGAGAAAGAGTGCTAGAAACGGGGGAGAGAATGGAAGAGGAAAATAAGTTTAGCAGTTACGATTGATACAGCAATGATTTGTCAATTAACTGGATATAATTCATTAAAGTTAATGTAACAAACTGGAATAAATTCAAATATAATAAGGGGTGAAAAGCTAAAAGTGTAGCTATGTCTGATGATTATAGTTACATATCATTCAATAGGTCGACCAAGAATGGAATTGGGCTTCTTTTGTATCTATCAGTTCTGCATCTGATTGCAGAATAAGGAGCAACCCTCCTCAGAGATTGAGAATATCTATTCTGGCGTGGGCGTGGCAACCAGTCCCTGAACTGAGGTGAATTTATTAGTGATTTAGCAAATCTTTTGCAAAGTTCTCGCCTTCTATTGTCTAGGGTTTGGAGATTGGTCATTTGTAGTGCATTTTCGTAGGTCACGTACAATGATCCTAGTACAATTTTGAATGCACGTTTCTGGATCCTTTCAATCTGGGCATTTTGTTGGTTTGTTAAGCCAGGATGCCACACAGGAGCAGCATATTCAACAAGGGGCCTGACATAGCCTGTGTATACACATAGTAAGTCTTTCCATGGTAATTGGAATGGTTTCAGGGTTCTTAGCATATACATGCGCCTATTTGCGTTACGCACCATGTTATCGACATGGCTGTTCCATTTCAGATCTGTTTGTAGTAGTACCCCCAGGGCTTTGATTGTTTGCACCTCATCAAGGGTCTGGTCCCCAAGACTAACATTAATTGGAGGGAGTTGGGTTTTTCCGAAGTTTATTACATGACATTTACTGGCATTAAGCTGCATGGCGTTGATTTTGCACCATGTGTTGAGTTCAGATAGGGTATTGTGGATTTCTGCAGCCGCACCCCGTGGTCTCGCTTCCGCTATTGTCATGTCATCAACGTATTTCCAATGCTCCAAATTTGAGGATGCCAATGCGTCGTTGATTAGGACTAGGAACAAGATCGGGCCTAAGCGTGTCCCCTGTGGGACGCCCGCGTTCACTGGAGCCCAGGTAGACATGACACCTTGGTAGCGAACACACTGGGTGCGACCAGTCAGAAAGTTAGAAATCCAAGGTACAAGTGAGGGACAAGACACAAGATGCGATTGCATTGTGAAAGAAACGTTGTGGAATCGATCAGAAAAGGTTGATCATCTAGCATATAATAATAATAATACATGAGATTCATAAGGCGCCAATTCTACTTGACAGTCAAATGCTCAATGGTGTGTACTGCAAGGTTCTGGAATCATCAAAATTATAAGAAATTTGGCCCAGTCTTGATAAAGTTGCAAGCACTGTACACAGAAAGATGTATATGTGACTACCCACACACGTGCGCGACACGTGCGTTATATCTATCAGGTCCAAATAGATATAACAATTTACCAAATATATCAAATAGTAGGCGGTTTCTCGGCAAAATTTGTATGATCACGTATTAGTCAAAACATATTCTTTCACATGATTGGTAACTAGAGCTTCCATTTCGAGAGGGGGGCGTTTCCAAAACTGATCTTTACCTTTAAATATATTGGTCTATACATCCCTGAACAATTTGGCTCCTCCTTATTTAGAGGAGTCCTTCAAATACTGTAACTATCCATATCTTTACGATCGCAAAGAATTATTAAACTTCCCAAACCAAAGAGTAAATGCTGCCGTAAAATGTTTGTGTATAAAGGCTCACGTGAGTACAATGACCTACCGTTAACTATGAAGCTATCCAACAGCTTACAACCTTTTTGCAAAAATCTAAATTTAAGAAATCAGTTTTGCTCGGATCTGTAATGGAACGTGCTTGGGATGGGGGGGGGGGGGGGAAGGGGGGGGGAAGGGGGGGGGGGTTTGCTTCTCTAATATGTTTTAGATTTTATATGTATTCAAATTATATTATGTTATGTTGTATTGTATGTTGTATAATAAGTGTTAATGTCTTAATTCCTGGACCCCAGGGAATTACAGTTTTGTTATACTAACAAAGCTGAATGGTTATCCAGCCATTCACTATACCATTGAAGTTACTATGTGCATGTATTTTCTTTGTATTGTTGATAAATATAATTATTGTGATATGGAAAATAAATACCAATACCAATACCAATACCTCGGAAGGCTAGTTCAATAGCTCTTTACCACCGCAGTGATCTGAAAGCAACAACAAAAAAATAGATGCATAAGTACAAGGGAAACAAATGACAACTGGGTAAAAAGAAACTTAAATAAAGCATACAAACCAAAGTACACGAGAAATATAACCGAAATAGTATATTAATAGGGTGGACGACCGGAAAGTTCGCAATGTTTGGGGTTAAGGGGCTGTCACATCAACATGAATGAATTACAGAAGTTAGAATACGCATAGATACGCACTGTTTCTCGACGAATAGATTCCTGGAGTTTGGACGGCACCAACTGGCAAATACCTTTAAGATACTACAAAACGACCTCATTACTGAAATAGAGTAAATGCTAAACGTATACCAGCAATATTTTAACAAACGAATTAGGATCTGAAGTTTCTAGATAAAAGACAAGCAAATTAAATTTACCTGGCGGGCCCCAATGCCTTATTTTATTATTAATTATTCTAAATCAGTCAAATCCCGTTCCCTTGTTGTGGGAGAACCATATTATCTTGATTTTACCGATTCGAACATTAATATCTCCTCAGTGCTTTCGCTGCATCTATCCCAGAATTGTTAACATAGTAGCTTAACGTTCTTTACATTAAGCAAGAATCAACTTAAACAAAAAAAGTAATTATGCATCAAGTTGAGTGGGTTGACTTGCACATAATATGCATTAACGTGCAATGAACGAAGCTCCCAAGAATTGAATTTGAGTTCAAATGATCTCATTCGTATCATTTGAATGGTACATTGTGTCGGGTACGAGGACAATGCCAAATGTAAGCATGACATCATGCCAGTAACAATTAAACACGGAACGAGTCACGTGCATTTCAATACCTTTTACGGGCTTGTGACGAACGATTTACACCTTTCATTGCACTTTGAGGAAGTGTGCCGCAATAAAAACAGTGCAATGTTTCAACTTATAACGAGGAAAAGGAATCTATGCCTCAAGTTTTGGTACGGGTAAAACACCACTACCAGACTACGTCTACCTACCAATTGACATTCTGGGAACGACAGCTTAGTGGAAAATTAGAATAAGTCTTTTACTTTGCTTGGAACATCGTTAAGAATATCTAGGAACATCAAACTACCTGTGTACAGGAAGTGAAAGCAAGAGGGGCAATATCTTAGATGAGCCTCGTTTCATGGTATGATGGACATCCTTCATCGAATCATGTCTGTGTCTATGCAGATGTTGGCCATCTTGGTGTTGATGATCAGCCATCACGGAGATACATTGCAAGGTAAAATAAACGAATTGTGAAACGAGAGCCTATAATGCACTTATTACAGTTATGATGGCTTTAATATTACCTTTTTGAATAGGCTCCTTTATAGTGTTCATGTCGCCATTTTTCAACTTTACTTACTCCCTAATTCACAAATAACTACAAGTAAACCATATATAATAATCTAGGGTATTTTATGTAGGCGTGGATGTGTAAGGCGGTGTCACACAGAGGCCAAAAATCCGTCTGTCACCGACGTAAATGAAAAAAATAGATTTCTAAAATCTGGTTTATTCAAGATGGGTCGGGATTTTTCTGTGTGACACCGCCTGTAGTCTGTAGAAGAGGTGGATATTTTGTGAAGGTGTCGTGGTTCAGTGGTTCATTCAGTTGACTCTCAATCCAAAGGTTGAGGGTCCAATTAAATCCAAGCCGGGCAAAAATGCCCTTTGGCAAGATATTAATCATGATTAGTAGTAGTAGTAGTATTATAATCATGCTTAGATCTGTAAATTATTCTTAAAATGTATTAGTTTTCTCATCGTTCTAATTTCGCATGGTAGCTCAAACCATTGCACTTATCACATGCCATACAACAATATCCTCACTTTATCCTGGGTTAAAAACACATACACCAGTCCCAGTTGTAAGCAAAGACAATAAGACTTGCAAGTCTTGTTTTAATTCGTACTCCTTCTCTCCTCCTTTGATTCACCAAAACTTCTCTAGCTTCCCTTTTTATGTCTCACCCATAATTCAATTCATTGGGATATAGTCCTAAACTAACCCAGCTATATCCCCCAATAATGCACTTACAAAATATATCCTTTTCAGCAAACAGAGTGCAAAACAGCCCTACACCATCACTTAAACGCAACACGAAAACAGACGTTTTTCAATATTGCCAATATTATAGTAGGGATCTGAATATTTTTACATTCCAGAACTTTTAGTACAATGTGACAAAATTTTAAGATAAAATTATACTCACATAAGAACAATACTTGAATGGTTTCAATTAACTGATAAACACTATTGAATGAAATCAAGTGTGTGTCTATATAGATTATATTTAATATCCTACCCCTTTATTATTCATACTTGGGTATAATCTTTGTATCTTTATAATGGAAACACTACATCTTCTGTATCGAAGTTAGAAATCTGTTTTAACCATATATGTTTTTATTTTTTAAATGACTGCAATTTATCTTCCATGGCCAATGTCACAGTTGTCTCCTTTTCCTCTTCCACTTCTACTTCTCCACCTCCTTCTTTATCTGCCCTTCTCCTTCTTGCTCATTCGTTTTCTAACAATCCTCTTTTTCCTCTTTCTTCTTCTTCTTCTTCTACTCCGACTTTTTAGCCATACTACTTATCTTTCTCCAATTTCAAACCATTTTAACTTAGATTATTCCCCTGGTTATGGTCTGGATAAACAAGTATAATCTTTAATTAGAGTAGCTATTGCCTAGAGTAAATTGTTCATTTGTGCAATTTGTCATATTACTTATCAGGTGGTCTGTCATCGACAGAGCACCTATTGATTTCCTCAGAACTTTCTTTCTTCTTTATTAGGTGGTCTGTCATAGACAGAACACATATTAATTTCGTCTGAATTTATTTCTCCGCACTTTGTTGTGCAGAGAACAACTCAAATCTCGTAAAATCAATTTCTTTGTATTTTGGCACAGTCATAGGTCACTCACTGGGACGTGACAGGAACATTTTCTAGTTCATCAAGTAATCGTGACGTCATCAAGGCGCCATTTTGTGAAATTTTCTGAAAATCAAATCACTATCATATCTTCATTACGGAATGTCATTTATCATTCATATTTATCAAGATCAAGGTCAATATCCGTTCGGTCAATTTAAGGTCAATAAACACACGAGTACGTCCGTGCGTCAGTGCGCGCGCAAAATAAGAACAAATAAAAATCGTCTCAAATTCATTTTTCACACGTTCTAAGCCATTATAACCATTTCCCCAAAATCGCCCACACACGCATGATATTTTCATGATATTTTTCAAACTTTTCCGAACAATTTGATACCATATTTATCTCTTTATGACCATTAATAACGGGATGAGCGTCCGTTCAAGATAAATGTCCGTGCGCGCGAGCTCTTGGAATACATGGGCAAAAACATGCCTATACAAAATCCACAGTAGCTCTTTAGGATGCAAGCTGACCGCCATTTTTTCCCTTCATATTTTGATCGACTTTGAGACGAAATTATGATTTTGTGTCTCATTTGGCCATTAAATTTATTCTGACGTCATTATAATGGCCTTGGAATATTATGACGTCAGCATATTTATAGAACGTTGAGCGTATCTCTGTAAATATTGATAGATTTTCTACCAAATTATGATATGTTGTAGCTGAAACAATTCTCTACAAGATCAGTTGTAATAATCTTTCATTTTGATGACGCCATCATAGTAAAAATTTCTACCCCCCCCCCCAAAAAAAAAAAAAAAATTAAGTATGTTACAGCTGATACTATGAACTATCGTCAGTGTGCCTTTCCTTTTTTTTTAAATTAAGATGTTGGGATCATTTCGAAATTTGCAATTGAAAGTTAAAATTGCGACTATGCCAAGGCCGTTTGTCAGCTTTGCATGTTATGTCTATGGAACATATTTTGGTATAGTGGTTAGAGCAGTCGAATCCCATTCCGGTGACCTAGGTTCGATTCCTGGTGGGTCAATTTTTGTTGTGCTTCCTTTGATTATTTGATTTCATCACCTTCTTCGACTATTATAACATAATGTGTATATAATCACAAACAATGTAATAAAATGCCTAATTTTGCGTGTCATATCTTTGAGAGAGGAATGCCGATAGTATACTGATTCCTTGTTGTGTATTAAACCTAATATAGGATTAATCTCCCAAAATCGTCTACAATATCAAATCATCCCATTTCTATGATGCTAGTCTCCTTCCCAGACGTATATATTTTCCAGTTATTTAGCCCAGATATATATGCAATTTTCACGTCACTTCCAGGGACATAAAATTGTTTACATGTCTATGCTTCTTTATTTCTCTATAAATACTCAATTATATTTGTGCTGGAAATGTTGAATGCATCGTTCTTCATTTCACCCCCCCCCTTCTCTTGCTCTGTCTCTGCATCGCTTTCTCTCTCTCTCTCTCTCTCTCTCTCTCTCACTCTCTGTCTCTCTCTTACTCTGCCTCCCTCTTCTTCTCTTGCTATGTCTCCCTCTATCCCTGCCTCTCACTTTCTCTACTCTCTCACCCTCATCCGTTCCCGCCTTTGCCTGTCGTTCTCACTCTTTTATGTCATCGGACGTTCCGTAATTTTTCTCTAGCTCTTCCCTTTGTATTCTTATTTCACCCCTACCATGTTTCCTTACTGTCCTATCTCCTTTTAAAATTGCCTGCATTCTGATTCCTCTTGTATCCCTCTGTCCAGCTTATGTATTTGTTACCTCCCTCTATCTCCTTCTGTATATATTTACTGCCATATCTCTCTCTCTCTCTCTCTCTCTCTTTATCTCTCCATATGAAATCCTTAAAAACAACTTCCAGACCACCTCATTCGTCTTCAGTTACGAATTCATATCTCGTTTTGTTTAAAATTCTAAATTGAATACATAAATTATAACAACTGTTATGATATGAAGCAAACTTGAATTATGAGCAAACATAGTCCTTTTCTTCTTTTTGCATAACACTCAAAGTAGGAAATGTGAAGGTCCAATTCCGAGCAGACCAACACGTGGGATAGAAAGGTAAAGTAAATGAAACGATCGAAATCACATAGCAACAATACAAATAGAAATGACGTTCAGTGAAGAATGGCTTCATATTTGTTTACACGAAAAAAAGAGGGGAAACCCCAACTGTGACCGGGAAGAGTGTCTTTTCAAACAGGCACAATAGGACCTCATAATACCGATATGAACATGGGCGCAGTTTACGGTACACATTTGCATATCAACTTGTGAAAAGCACGTACGTTAGACCAAGAACACTGCCTTTAGACCATGGGTGTCGATCCTTACGTAATACCTATTCATCAGGGGGGGGGGGGGATGAATGAATAGATCACCCCCCCTGATGAATAGGTATCAGTGACAGATCGACACCCATGCTTTAGACCATGCTTAAAGGGCCCATGACATCGAAATACAAGTGTATTCCTGTTGGTGTGCAGTCCTGCATACATCTCATATTTTGATATGTAAACTTCTGAATTTGTTTCATAGATTTTTAAATATTTTTTTGAAATATTTGTTTTTCCAACTTGCTAAGCTCCACCCCCAAAACCTCCAGATCTCATTCCCATTGTGACATCATCTGTCAGTCATCAATGAGCTAACTTGAGAAAGTGGGATGTATCTTTGCCGAAGTCTACCACCTGTTACAATACGTAATACAATAGCAACATACAAGGTGCTATGTCAGACATGCTGTAGCATCACCAATAAGACAAAGGCAATGATGATGTATTGTACACATGTATGGAAGCATGCAATTATATTATGAACGTGTGCTAAGCTGGGGGAAATTACATAACATTGTCTATTCTAGAATATTAGTTTAGTCTGACATAGCAACTTATATGTTGCTATTGTTTGTGGTATTGTAACAGGTGGTCAACTTTGGCAAAGTTACATGCCACCTTTTCAAGTTAGCTCATTGATTACTCGCAGAATTACCATCAATATAAACATTTTGCTATCTCATTTTCATAATACATTATAGGGGCGTCTCCAAAGGAGGGTGTGGGGGTGCGACACCCCCCCCCACCTGTCAGGATATTGTCGGTAAAATTGCGCTGCCTTCGGGAAAAAAGAGAAAAGGGGGAGGGAAAAAAGGGGGGAAAATTAGAGGGAAAGGGAAAGAAAAGAAAAACAGAAAAGGAAAGAAAGAAAGGAAAGAAAAGAAGGAAAAAGAAAGGAAAGAAAAGAGAAGAAAGAAAGAGAAAAAAAGAAAAAGGGGGAGGAAAGGAAAGAAAGGAAAAAAAAGTAAAGAAAGAAAAGGAAAAAGAGAAGAAAAAAGAGTAAAAGGGAAACAAAACAAACGGGTGATGAAAGAGAGGAGAGAGAGGGGAGGTAAGAGCCTGAGAGAGGAGGAGTGGGAGTAAAATAGAGAAGGGGGTTGTTGGGTGGAGTCGTCTCGTCGAGGGAGCAAGAAAGACACGGGTAAATATGTTGTTGTGTCGGGTCAGCTGTGTCGGTATTCTTGCTCGATCCTCGTGTACTATATCAATGCAGAAGTTTGCAGTCGGTGAGATGTATATTGTCGATCGGCCGACAAGTTTTTCTCCCTACAAAAGTTAGACTTTTTATCCGCTGTGACGACTTCGAGAGTGACTACAACTACAATACTTGTATTTTGTCGAAGTTTCATTTTCCTATAATATCAGCTAAAGAAATCGGAGGTTTAGAATTTCTGGGGAAACTAAATTCAAACAACGGAACGACGAATGGTCTTCCTTTCTATTATTGTGATTGGGAAAACTTCATTTAGACGAGTCGACAACGGTACAACGAATCGTCTTCTTTCTCTAATAATTTAAGGAAACATCAAAGCGGGGGAAACTGAATTCAGATGAATAGGGCTTATTAAGAGTCGAAAACGGAACGACGAATCGTCTTCCTTTCTCTATATTGTGATGAAACGCCAAAAATTCCGCGCTTCGCGCGTAACGGGAAACTTCATTTAGACGAGTCGAGAACGGTACAACAAATCGTCTTCTTTTTCTAATAATTTAAGGAAACGTCAAAGCTTCCGTGCTTCGCGCTAAAGGGGGAAACTGAATTCAGACAATTAGGGCTCATTAAGAGTCGAAAACGGTACAACGAATCGTCTTCTTTCTCTAATAATTTAATGAAACGTCAATACTTCTGCGCTTCGCGCGGGAGGGGAACCTTCATTCAGACAAGGATTAAAAGTCGAGCACGGTTCAACCAATCACCTACTTTCTCCAATGATTTAATGAAACGTCAAAACTGAATTCAGATAATGCTTAAAAGTGGAGAACAGTACACCGAATCGCCTGCCTTTTCTCATAATTTAATGAAACGTCCAAAGCGTTCGCGCTTTGCGCGGGAGGGAGAGAAACTGAATTCAGACAAGGATTAACAGTCGAGAACGGTACAGCAAATCGTCTTCTTTTTATAATAATTTAATGAAACATCAAAGCTTTCGTGTGGGAGGGGGGGGGGGGGACTTTATTCAGACAAGGATTAACAGTCGACAACGGTAGAATAAATCGTCTTCTTTTCCTAATAATCTTTTTTAAAAGGGTGAACGGAAACAACATAACAACTAGTGAACTATCTTATAAGCCATACTAATGTCCGAAAATTATCGCCCATTCACATCAGTTACCTGAAGGAAATGCTTAATACGCCCCTGAACGTGGGCCTACTCCCAAAGTCTTACGCTGGTGCTATATAGACGTAAGAACGGTTATTTATACATGAAGAAGTCAATGTTAACTATTAGATTCGCACTTCAGCGTCATTTCCTGATAACAACACAGTTTATACGCTCGAGAGAATTTTTGCAAGTACTACTGGTGAAGTACGGACCACCGTCTTTGTGCATTGTGCAGCAACGAAGCATATTCAACGTCTCACGACGTGACATATCGTTTTTCTCTAACTTCTAACCAATCAGAAGGCCTCGTTTTTTGCTAGGGGGTCCCGGTGGACATTATTTAATGTGCCAAATGTGGTTCTCAAATTGCAAAGATCCCTACTCTTGGAGGGGGAAGGAGAAAGGCAATTTTACGTCATATTACTCCAGGAATTGCCTGAAAATGCGTCTAATGTGGTTCTAAATCGTTTTTCCTTGGGTTGAGCGCACGAGCATGTACATGCTTATGCTGCTCTCCAAGAAGGAGCTCCTAATTACTTGATTTTGCTGTGTTTGATCTTTTGTACTATTACTATATGATTGTGTAAGTTACATGGCATCAGCTGGTCAAATTGTAAGTTTTATATGTGATTATTTCATATGTTCTTGAATGTTACATTTTTTTATTGCTGTTTGTACTAGTACCATATGTAAGAATCCATGTTCCCTGTACACCCCTGGCATTACTGTACATGTACATGTACCTCACTGTGTAGCTTTTGTGTATTGTTTGCTTCAACGAACTTGAATGCTTAGACTCAGATCAAACACAATGCAGCCTTTTCATCTGGGACTATTCATCATTCTGTGCTGCTATGCCAGTGCTATTGACTTCATTGACTGCAGTGGACAGACCATTGTCCATCCTTTGGGTTGTCAACCTTTCACCACGAAAAATTTCCTTAAAACAAGGATCCCATACAGTGTTAACAGCAATGCCTCCTTCCAGTTGGAACTACTTCATGCCGGTGATGTCCACCCCAATCCCGGCCCAGACAAGCAACAGGATGACACCCTACTCGCTACAAAACGTCTTGTCAATCAACCTTGCTGCTGTCATCAAGTACACCCCAGCTGAACTCTGTCAGTGGAAAGATTTCACTGCACCTCTTCCATAAAGGCCCGGTCACACAGCCTTTCGCGTCTGTATCGCGGGTAAAATTTCGCGATTTTTTTTTGCCCGCGGTTGCCCGTGGTGGAAAATGTGCAAAATTGGCTTACCCGCGGTTTACCCGTGGTATGCCCACGGAACAGACGCCGGCGACTGTTCCGCGTCCTTATCGCGGGTGAAGCGCGGCGGTACCGCGGCCTACCACGCTTACACGCGGTACACACGCTAATGCACGTGATAACAACGCGGTACAGACGCGGAACAAACGTGCTATGACCGTGCTCCACCCGCGATTACCCGCTAAAATTTCGCGTCCAATTCCGCGTGTAACCACGTCTTAACCGCGGCCGTAGCACGTCCTAGCACGTTCGTTCCGCGTCTGTACCGCGTCTTTACCGCGTGTGTACCACGTGTACCACGTGTACCGCCCGTGATTACCCGCGGTCTAAATTTTTGGGCAGCCCAAAACTTTTTCGCGCGGCCAACCGCGTGTGAATTTCTTACCGCGTGTAGCGACGGGTAAAGTACGGCTGTATCGCGTCTTTATCGCGACCTCAAAGCGTCCAACAGCGTCTGCTTCACGGGCAGAAATTTTTGGCCGTGATTCGGCCGCGATACGCCCGTGGAGGGCTGTGTGACCGGGCCTTTACATGTTTGTGAAACTATTGGATTATATGGAATTCAAAAGACGACGCGTAAGAAAACCAGACGGGGTAATCGAGGTGGAAGGAAAAAGAATAGTCTTCGACATGTAAGTCAAGCATCGATTAGAACTTCATCACTTTCAGATCATCTTAAACTTTGTTCAATTAATGTACGCTCTGTTCGTAATAAAACAACTATTATCCACGATTTTGTCTATGAAAGCAATGCTGATTTAGTCACACTAACAGAAACCTGGTTAACTGAGAGTGACACTGCAGTTCTACGAGAATTTGTTCCCTCTGGGTATCGCTTCCGTCACCATCCTAGGACTGGTCGCCGTGGTGGTGGAACTGGTCTTCCCTCCAAAGATTCCATCGATGCTCGTCAAGTTGCCGCTGGTCAAAAGGAATCATTTGAGTATGCTGAATATCATATTTCTTGTAAATCGTTTCGTCTTCATTTGATCAATGTATACAGACCACCATATTCAGAATCTCATCCCATGTCTGTTTCACTGTTTCTTTCTCAATTCAATGAATATATTCAAGATCACCTTTTGTCCAATGTTCCATTACTTATTACTGGTGATTTTAACATTCGAGTTGATGTAAGCTCATCTGAATCAAGGTCATTTAGAGACCTCCTCGAATCACTCTGTTGTAATCAATTTGTAAATTTTAGTACTCATTCACATGGTCATACCCTTGACCTACTTATTTGTCGCGAGTCTGATGATATAATTGTTGGCCAACCATGGCCATGTGATTACCTCTTATCTGATCATATTCCTGTTATGTGCCATCTCAATACATGTAAACCATTATTGGCTGACAAACTTGTGTCGTATCGCAAATACTCCCGTATTAATACTAGGATGTTTAGTATAGATCTTGCAGAAAGTATACTCTGTCAAAATGTACATGTACCCAGTGATATCTCCGATCTGGCCTCCTTGTATGATATCACACTCAGAAAGGTCTTAGATAAACATGCTCCTTTAGTTTCAAAACGAGTAGTTGCCCGTCCTCATGTGCCATGGTACACGGACGAGGTTAGAGCAGCAAAGAAGCAAAGAAGAAAAGCACAGAAACGATGGTCTAGAACACGATCTGATCACGATCTGAATGAGTACAAGAAAGCTCGCAATGCAGCATTGTATGTTTTGAACGCTGCTCACAGAAATTATCATAAAGATTTAGTAACACATAACAAAGATGACTCAAAGGGCTTGTTCACTGTCATCAAATCTCTGCTTAATGTTTCAAACAAACAACCAGTGATGCCATGTAACATTGATAAAAAGATTTTTGTCAATGACTTAGGAAAATTCTTTCATGACAAGGTTCTAAACATTCACAGTGACATTCAAACTAGCATAGGTTTGATGGATAGCGTATCAGGACAATTACCCCCTGGGCAATCACCCCCCGGAAAATTACCACCCGGAAATCTACCCCCCACGGACAATTACCCCCCAGAAAATTACCCCCCGGAGAATTACCCCCCGAGGACAATTACCCCCGAGGATAATTACCCCCGAGGACAATTACCCCCCGAGGACAATTACCCCCCGAGGACAACTACCCCCGAGGACAATTACCCCCCGAGGACAACTACCCCCGAGGACAATTACCCCCCGAGGACAATTACCCCCCGAGGACAACTACCCTCGAGGACAAATACCCCCCGAGGACAATTCCCTCCAAGTACAACTACCCCCCCCTCCTCCGAGGACAACTATCCCTCAAAGACAACTCTCCCCAATGACAATCACCCCCGAGGAATTTGTAACACTGTGACAAATAATGCGAGCTTCTCTCCAAATTGCTTTTTACACAACATTTCATAAACTTTCAATTTCTATGTTATTTGTGAAGTGTTTTCAGTGTTTTCAAATTATTCACTTCGATGTGGGGGGGGGGGGGGGGGGTTAGGGCGTCGCCCAATTCCCCCGAAGTTTTGCTACCGAGTAAAGAACAGAAATTACATTTTTAAAAGATATTCAACAATACATTGCGCGCAGATGAGTACGCATCTCTCACCAACAATGGCAAAACAAAGAAATTAGGATGTAATATTTCATTTATGCATCCTCTGTAACTTTTTTAATAAGCTGATCGTGTATTTGTCTTCGTATAATGTGCCCTCGTCCATGATCCGAACTTAAGGTTTTCTCCACGTTATCTATATATTTCTGTTATAGATAATCTATATATTTATGTTGTCATGCGGGAGTATGATATGCGCAGGTCGAGGGTTCGAATCACGACACCGGCACTAATATCCTTTGGCAAGATATTAACCTGCACTTGCTACTCTCCACCCAGGTGTTAAATGGGTACCCAGTAGTATACGACCGTCATTGTTGGTCACAACGGTGTCGATTTTTATCCGTGGTTGGGGGGATGATAGGTGCCAAAAGGTGTCGGCAATGGATCAAAGCAACCAAGAGGTAGAAGCGTGTGGCAGGTTGCACCCCCTCCCTTACAAGTTATTAATTTGTTCAAGTCACCCTCAATAAAGATAACATTTCAGAGAATATGGGACCCATGTGGGCTTGCAACTTGGGTTATTATCCTCTCAAGCGCGTAGCAAGGATTTTATTTTAGGGGGCGGTAGTGAGCACGCGAAGCGTGCGAAGCGCGCTCCCTATAGGGGTGGCTGCAGGGAGGGGGGGGGGTTTCCCCGTCCCACGCGAAGCGCGGAAGCTTTGATGTTTCATTAAATTATTAGAGAAAGAAGACGGTTCGTTGTACCGTTCTCTACTCTTAATCCTTGTCTAAATTCAATTTTTTTTGACGTTTCATTAAATTATTAGAGAAAGAAGACGATTCGTTGTACCGTTCTCGACTCTTATGATCCTTGTTTGAATGAAGTTCCCCTTCCTCCGCGCGTAGCGCTGAAGCTCTGACATTTCATTAAATTGATAAATAAAGAAGACGAATCGTTGTACCATTGTCGACTCTTATTCCTTGTGTGAATTCAGTCCCCCCCCCCCTCCTGCGCGAAGCGCGGAAGCTTTGACGTTTCATTAAATTATTAGAGAAAGAAGACGATTTGTTGTACCGTTTTCGACTTTTAATCCTAGTCAAAAATTCAGTTTCTTTTGACGTTTCATTAAATTACTAACGAAAGAAGACGATTCGTTGTACCATTCTCGACTCTTAATCCTTGTCTGAATTCAGTTCCCCCCCCCTCCCGCACGAAGCTTTGACGTTGCATTACATTATTAGAAAAAGATGACGATTCGTTGTACCGTTCTCGACTCTTAATTTTTTTTCTTCCTACGTCCTCTTCCTTTCTTCTTTCTCTCTCTCTCTTTTTTTTTTTGGGGGGGGGGGGGGACGACCGCCCCCTGGCTACGCGCCTGTATCCTCTCTGTCTCTCATTATCTCTCTCTCCCATTCTCTATTTTTTGTTGCACTTTTGCGCTTCGAGCTTAATATTTAGTTCGTTGCTTTTTAACGCTGAGGCTTTGCATTTGGCGCACTGCATTTCTATGATGCTGTTGATTGAATAAATTTAATAAATTCATCAATTCCTGATGAAGCCGTATGAGCGAAAATTCAATTTATTCTTGTTTCATATACGGATGTCTCATTTACGTATGTATTATGAAAATGAGATAGCAAAATGTGTATATTGATGGTCATCTTGCGAGTAATAACCATTAACTACTCTCATCGGGCGCTCATTGTTAATGTTTCTCTTCATTATTTTTTTGATGGTGAATTGTTTGGGGGGATGATTGTACAGGCCACCCCCCCTCCCCTACCTGAAATATTGGAGGGGGGGGGGTAATTGTCCTTGGGGGGGGGGGGGGTAATTGTCCTCGGGGGGTAATTGTCCTCGGGGGTAGTTGTCCTCGGGGGGTAATGTCCTCGGGGGGTAGTTGTCCTCGGGGCGTAGTTGTCCGGGGGGTTATTTTCCGGAGGGTAATTGTCCTCGGGGGGTAGTTGTCCTCGGGGGGTAATTCTCCGGGGGGTAATTTTCCGGGGGGTTATTGTCCTCGGGGGGTAGTTGTCCTCGGGGGGTTATTCTCCGGGGGGTAATTTTCCGGGGGGTAATTGTCCTTCGGGGGTAGTTTTCCGGGGGGTAAATTTCCGGGGGGTGATTGCCCAGGGGGTAATTGTCCTAGAACCGATGGATATACTTGTTACTGATTCATCAAGTCTTATTACAGTACCTGATGGTATCAAGCTTGATAAGTTTAAACTTTTATCTGAACAGGAAGTAGGGAAACTTGTGATGAAGCTCAGCAAGAAGTCTTGCTCGGCTGATCCGATTCCAACAAAGATTCTCTTGCAATATATTGATGTTATACTACCTGTGTTCACATCCATGATCAATAGGGACTTTTAGATTCGCACGAAGACAATAGGTCTATGCTACGATCGACGTCCTGTTAAAGCACTGCCGTGAATGGAAGTACCACGTATCAGTCCACGCAAATCTAAAAGTCCCTATTGTCTCCTTGTCTACGGGCCACTTTCCTAAAGAATGGAAAGTCGCACTTGTTTCACCATTGTTGAAAAAACCAGGGCTTGATGCTGAATTTGGTAATCTTAGACCCATAATTAACCTACAATACATTTCTAAATTGGTAGAAGGTGCAGCCACACAACAGATTTTACAGTTTCTTAACAGTAATTCACTTCTTCCATCCAATCAGTCTGCATATAGACTGTTTCATAGTACAGAAACGGCACTACTCAGGATCAAGAGTAATATTCTGATTGCAATGGACAGACAGAAAATCACTCTCCTGTTATTACTTGACTTGAGTAGTGCCTTTGACACTATTGAGCATTCCAGATTACTAGATATTTTGAAGATATGTTGCGGTATCGACGGTGTTGCTTTCGGCTGGATCGAGTCATACTTGTCTGATCGACATCAAAAAGTTAAAATTGATGGCATTGTCTCTGACTCTTTCCAGGTGCCCTTTGGTGTGCCACAGGGCTCTCGGCTCGGCCCTTTGCTTTTCATGTTATACACGAGTAATCTAATCAAGAGCACTCAGGATAATTTTCCTGAAGTCTCCTGTCACTGTTATGCAGACGACACACAATTATTTGTATCCTTTAGACCATCCACTAGTACTCAAGATGCAAGTGTTTCAATGTTGGAAAAATGTGTTAATTTTATTCATAGATGGATGCTTAACAATAATCTTAAGCTAAACGATAGTAAGAGTGAATTTTTGGTTATAGGAACTCCACAACAGATCTCAAAAATAAGCATTGACGGTGTAAGAGTTGGATCCTCCAATGTGATACCCTCTGTTACAGCAAGGAATTTAGGAGTATACTTTGATACTAATTTAACCATGGAAACACATGTTAAAAATATATGCAAATCAACATACTATCTTCTGTACAATCTCAGACGTATCCGCAAATATTTTGATCAAGAAAGTATGAAATTGGTTGTACATGCTCTTATCACAAGTAAGCTTGATTATTGTAACGGGTTGCTGTTTGGAATGCCTGATTCTCTGATAGCTAAGTTACAAAGAGTCCAAAATGCATGTGCAAGACTTGTCTATCGTCGGTCGAAATTCACTTCAACCACACCTCTTCTGAGAGAACTCCACTGGTTGCCAGTCCGTCAAAGAATCTCATTCAAAATATTGTTAATTGTCTATAAATCATTGAGTGGTCAAGCCCCTAATTACATCACAGAATTACTCCAACTCAAAGTCCAATCACACAGTCATAGCCTGCGCAGTTCCACAGATAAATTATTATTTCAGATTCCCCATGGCAACCCTAAAATAACTCTTGGGGACCGTGCTTTTGCTATTGCTGCCCCCAAACTATGGAATAGCTTGCCAATAGAAATACGAAGCACTCCATATCTCAATGTTTTTAAATCCCATTTAAAAACTTATTTGTTCAACTGAGAGATATTATTTTGTAGAATTTAGTAAAAAGGAGCTCTTAACCAGCGCAGCTGAATATATTTTGTATAAAAGCTGCGCTATATAAATTTATTATTATTATTATAAAATTACAAATGCTTCCTACTCTAAGAGGGGGACAGAACCCCCTCCCAGACCCATCCCCGCTTGGTCGCTCCGCTCCTTTGCCGCTAAAGCCTCGCTCTGTTGCTTCATCGTTTTACATATATTTCACCCCATGCCATTTTGTGCCCCCCCCGGAAAGAAATTCATGGATGCGCCACTGATGCCCCATATCTTTTGTGCTTCGGGGGCTCCGCCCCTTGACACCCGCCGGGGCTTTTTTCATTCATTTCGTTTATTTCCATTTCCAACAAAATAAATAAAGTACATGGGATTGCATTGTACATAGTAAAACAATGAAACTTAACAATATATTTTTAATTGGTCCACAGTGTACAATAGGCATATAAAACAGGTTGGTCATGGAGGGGACTGCTGAAAAGCTGGGCTTGTAGATTGCAGTCCCCTATAACTTATAGTTGCAAAAATAGTATATCAACAGTAAAGGAACGCACAAATACATAAACCAATGAAACATAACATAGAAGGAAGGAGTGAAAGGGACAGGGAAAGAAGGGAGACAACGAGAGATGGCAGGGCTCTTACCTATAACACACACAACACAACACGGGCCGACTGGAATACGGATGGCCAGTACAAAATGAATTAAAATATCCATTGTATTTTATTGAGTTAAATAAATTTAAAGAGAGAGAGCTAACGCTTGATAATTTCAAAAAAAAAAATTTGAATTTGAATTTAAAAGAATTTAAACTGGGGGCATTCTTGATGCTAACATCAAGAATCGTCCATAGCTTCGGGCCTGCGAAAGTGAATATGGATTTAGCAAGTAACGTTCTAGTTAATGGCAGATGAAATTCGTCAGATTGGCACGTAGGGTATTTGTGTATAGTTTTATTTTTGATAAATATTAAATTGAAGGATGATGGTAGCGTATTATTATTTAACTGGAACATAAACTGACCGAGGCTATAACGATACAAATCATTTATTTTCAACACATTATTTTTAACAAATAAAACGTCAGTATGAGATCTCCAGGAAGTGTTACAAATAACACGCATAGCTTTTTTTTTGTAGAAGTAGTATTCTATGAAGATAAGAATCGTATGTTTTACCCCAAACAATAATACCATAATTTAAGTAGGGCAAAATTAATGTCGAGTAAAGCATTAGTAGGGAGGAGGTTGGCAGAAAAAACTTAACCTTATTTACAATCCCTATGTTGCGAGAGATTGTTCGGCAAATGCTATCAATATGACATTTCCATGAGAGTTTGTCGTCTATTATCAGACCTAAAAATTTCATTGAAGTGACGGCTTCTATGTCAGTATTATCTAGTTTAACATTATGTGGTAAGTTACCTATATAGTTGCTGAAGAGCATACATTTTGTTTTTTGTAAATGTAATGATAACTTATTAGCTCTTATCCATTGTAACAATTTGTCTAATTCAATATTTAGTGTATTGACCAAAATATCAGGATCTGCATGTGAGAAGAGCACATTCGAATCATCTGCAAATAAGAGGAAGGAAAGGATATTAGAGGAATTTCGGATATCGTTTATATAGGTAATAAATAAAAGTGGGCCCAGTAGACTGCCCTGTGGAACACCACAATCTACATCTTGCATAGAAGAACATTGGTCGTTAATACACACAAATTGCTTGCGGTTCGTTAGGTAGCCTCTGAACCACTCCAAGGCCCTACCACGAATTCCGTAATTGTTCAATTTGTAGAGAAGTATTTTATGATCGATGGTATCAAAGGCCTTGGAGAGGTCCAGGAAAACACCCACAGTATGCTTGTATTTTTCAATAGCTTCTGTAACTTTTTCGACAAGGGTAAGTAAAGCATGGGATGTACACTGTTTTTGGCGAAAGCCAAACTGAAAATGAGAAATTATGCTGTTTTTATTCAGAAAATTTAGAAGTCTTGTATATATTATTCTTTCCTGAATTTTTGAAAGAGCAGGCAGGAGAGAAATTGGTCTCAAATTACATATGTTATCCCTTTCTCCTTTTTTTGTAAACCGGTATAACCTTAGAAATCTTCATACAATCGGGAACAACACCGCTAGTCAAAGATAAATTGAATATATGCACCAGCGGATCGACAATGTAGTTTATGACGTTTTTCAATAAAATATTATCAATGTCATCGTGTCCAGTACTCTTTTTATTTTTTAAGTTATGAACTATATCTATTAATTCATTTCTATGTACGGGGACAAAACATAGTGAATTGGGATTTGGCTGGTCTATAAAGTCTAAAAATTTCTTTTGCGTTGGAGGAATATCATCTGCAAGGCTATGTCCTATTTGAGAGAAATATTGATTAAACGTATCGGCCATCTGCGCCGAGTCGCGAATTTCTACGTTGTTATATGTTATTTTTTCTATACGCGATTTATCGTTATGCTTATTAATGGCACTATTTATGATTTTCCATGTTTTACTAATATCATGTTTGAATAGAATCAACTGATTTGTAAAATATTTTCGTTTTTCAATACGTAATATTTTAGTGAGAATATTTTTGTAAGTGCTATATTTACGGTGAGACTTTTCAGAATGCTGAATTTTGCTTGCGTAGTATAAGTTGTTTTTTCGATTGATTAATCTTAAAATTGGTTTGGTTATCCATGGAAGTCTGGGACTCTTTTTATACTTAGAACGTTTGTTCACTAATGGAATGTGTCTATCTAAATGAGACATAAAAATCGTCATAAATTTATCATACGCAGTATTTGTATCATGCGAACTATTAACTTCAGTCCAATCAGCCTCTTCGAGACTTTCTTTCAATTGCGCTATTTTATTAGGTGTTACTTTTCTGAATCTTTGCAAGGGGGTGTCTTTTTTATTAAAAATAAAATGACTTCGTGAAAAAATTGGGTAGTGATCAGATATGTCGGATACAATTATTCCTGATTCAGGTAAGCGAACAACATTGCAGAAGATATTATCAATAAGGGTTGCTGTTTGGTTGGTAACTCGGGTTGGTTTTGTGATTAAAGGTAATAAGGATGAAGATAGCATGATATCCAAAAAATCTTGTGAAGTATTTGGAGCTGAAGATTTAGATATATCTATGTTAAAATCTCCCACGATATAGCAGTCTTTATTGGTAAAGACTGGATTTTGTAGTAAATCTTGCAAATATTCTAAGAAGACAGGAATATTCGAACTAGGAGGTCTGTAACATACCGTAATCAAAATATTCTTAGCATTTGGTACTCTAATTTCAATGACAATTGATTCAGCATTTTCAGTCTTACAATTACGATTGCGATGAATAAAATAGTCAAAATGCTGATTGATATACAGAGCTACCCCACCTCCTCTTTTATTAACTCTACCATTTTCTAAAAGGACATAACCGGGGAGTGAATATGAACCTGCAGATTCCCGAGTTAACCATGTTTCGGTCAAAGCAATTGCAGACAAATGTGTGTGTAAGGGAGTATCCGTTAAAAAGCGCAAGTTATCGAAGTTACAATTCAAACTCCTTACATTTAAGTGCATAATTGAAAATGTATTAGGTGTTTTTTTAAGAGATTTAAATTGATTCACAGTTAAGTAGTTAGAACTAGAATAATGGTTATCATTATCTTCGTTTTGGTCAGTAGCTAGATTATTAATTCCTTGAGATGCAAGATCGCCAAAATGAGAAGAATTTAGATCATTATTTTTAGTATTAATGTTTGGTCTAAACAAATCGTAAAGCTCATCATCGCTCAGTATACTGAAGGGAACGTTTTCAGCCATTAGGGATCAGAGTATAACACAAAATAAAGTACATCGTTTCCTGTACGGACAATGAGCGTGAGCGCGTGGGCAAGGCAGAGACCTGGGGAGAGAGAAAAGACGAGAGTGAAAAGAAAGTAGAACAGTTACAATACAAAGAAGAGGCTACACAAAAAGAAACATTGATACATTGATACGACTGGTAAACGATTAGATACACACACAATTTCGTGTGCATAATTGAACCACACATAAGCATGCACGGACATGGATGAGCTCCCATGCGTATTAAAAATTAAACACGTTTGGAAAGCCCGCCCGACACGAGATAGGCTCCAATAGAGCAATCAACCCCAAATCAGAGTGAACCTCCCAAACAATTGCAGGTGAAAATGCGGAACGCAAAGAATTGTTAATCAAACCAAAACACCACATACGGTTAGCTAATTAATAATAAAAGCAAATGTGGTATGTCTTTGTGTCAATATGATGACAATATACCGAAGATCCATTTAAAAAGAATGAACCATCTGGCCAGGTAAATCACCTCCATATGCAAAACAAAAGATTCAGTTATTTAAACATATTCACAATTTGACTGCAAGACAATCCCAAGCATGAAGCTATAGTTGAAAATGCACGCTCTAGTTGTATGCATTACAGTAAATACAGAAATAAAACATCTCCAACTTTGCCCCTAGACCCCACATTGAAAAACGTTCAGCGGAGCCTGCATGTAAGAGTGGTGTGATGCGGATTTTTTTTCTTCTTCAGCCCCCCCCCCCCAAAAAAAAAAAAAAAAAAGAAAAAAGAAAAAAAAGAAAGAAGAAATATATATATATATATAAACGTTTTTGCTCATTACGCCACTGCGTTGCTGCGGAATGAAGAGAATCACTATTTAATGGAAGAATTCCTCCACGAAGCCAAGTACAAACAGGTATTTCAAAATAGCAATAAAGTTCTCGGACGCTCCTCGGAGTGGCATACGCTCCCTAATCTAGCTAGTTTTGTAAATATCATAGTGATTATTTTCATGACAGTTTATTCTTTCGTGGCTTCAAACTAAGTTGCTCGATAACATGACTCAGTTTGATTTGATTCGATATATATCTCATTAACGAAAATGAAATAAGGTTCATAATTCCGAAAATGAAATAAGGTTCATAATTCCGAAAATGAAATAAGTTACCTAAAAAGGATGGAGGGAAAACCGGAACGACTGAGCACCCCCCCCCCCCATCACCCCTCTTCATATCAAGAGTTCAAAATAGGGAAATAGATGAAAGGGAAAAGAAAACTATTACTGAATAAGAACAAGTGAATTATGCGACCGTCGGATAATTCTGTCTTTCCTTTTGCTATTCTTTATTTTTTGTTCATTTCCTCTTTCTATCTGCATTTCCTTAATCTTTGATTTTTCCTTCTATCGTATTCTCCTTTTATCTTTCCTTATGTAAGGATATTCTTTGTTTCTATTCTTCTTTCATTTCCTCTTTCTATCTGCATTTCCTTAATCTTTGATTTTTCCCTCTATCGTATTCTCCTTCTATATTTCCTTATGTAAGGATATTTTTTGTTTCTATTCTTCTTTCATTTCCTCTTTCTATCTACAACATAACATCAGGAATTAAATAATTATCTGGCGGCCACCAGCTAATTATATCTTTCTATGTTATTTTGCTCTACTTCTATCGTCTTCTCTTTGAAAAGTGAATGAAAAGTAGGTATTGCCTGGGCAATCATGCTACTCATGAAGAAAAAAATAAACAATTATACATTTTTTTCATTAAAGTTCTAATTATATTTTTAACAAATTAAGGTATGGTTCAAAGCATTAGCTGACATTAAAAGGCGGACGTGGTTTGTTTTAAAACGCTCAAGAAGTGCCTGAAATGCAGGCGCGGATACAAGGGGGGCGAGCGTGCCTTGCCCCCCCCCCCCGCTGAAAAAGGAGAGGGTGATATATGAGCTTCTCACATACATACCGGTCTTACTCAGACAATTCAATGCGAATATACAAAGTCCGCTAGTTAGGGGGTGATGCGAAAAGGGGTCCAATTGTTTTTTTCTTCTTCTCCCTTTTCCCTTTTCCCTTCTGTTCTCTTTTTCTCTTTTTCTTTCATATTTTTGGGCCATCAAATTTACGTGCCGTGCCGCCCCCTCTCCCGTACATTCGTAGCTACGCCACTGCATGCACAGTGGTAAAATTCCAAAATGTACAAATTTTTTCCAACAAAAATATTGAGCGGGGATGGTGTCACGCCTATATCACATTTTTTGTCCGATAACGATAACGGGATTTGAATTAAAGGTACACCCTACTATTTGTGTGAGCATGTGCATGTCTGTTAATAGTAGGGCAGCTCTCGGGTGTACCTTTAACGAAAAATCTCGTTATCGTTATATTTATCGGACAAAATTATAATGTGACCGGCCCTTATATGACACCCCACCCCCTTGATATCTACGCCGCTAACCGGTGACAAATGCTAATAATAAGACAGTCACAGACAGTTCTAAAGTGATACAGACATTCCACGGACATTTAAAAAATGACACTTTGTTCAAATTTTCCAACCACAGAAAAGAGAACTTTGGGGAGCAGGGTCGAGAATTATCGTTTGGCCACCATTAAAAAACGGCTTTCAGGCCATTTCCCATATCTCAAGATGACTCGTCTGTCCCTCTTTGTATTGGACCAGAGTACGACATTAAATGTCATTTACAGGCATCACAAACTTGAGAATAGACTGCCCAAAAAGTAAGTTTGAATGTCATTAGAGGTGCGATTACTTGCTTCCGACTTGGTTGCAAAGAACCCGAAAAGAGGGGACGGTCAATCCCATGAATGAAATTTAAAAAGGGCGGAGGGGGAGCCAGTAACAAATACTAAAATAAAAAAGTAACTGGGAAACAAACGAACAAATAAACTTTAAAAAAAGTAGATAATAAAACGAAATCGGTGAAATGAGCTCCACTAATTACCTTATCAGTCAATTATGATACCCCCCCCCCCATGCACAAAGTAGACGAAAGACTTGATCAATGGCTGATCGCAACTTTTGTCACCTCTGTTTGTTGCTACGGCCAAACAAAGTATAGAAGTCCCTTATCAAAAGAATCATGGCGAATTACAGAATTTACTCAATTAATTTATAGACAACTTGATTTGAATTTGTACAATTATATATCATCTAGATGATGATACAAGTGATCAGGATCTGTGTGACGCTGGTTGGACACGTAACGGTAATGGATGCTACCAACTGGTTGAATCTACCGTCGACTATAGTACAGCCCTTGATGCGTGCAGAAATCTCAATGACTACGGTGATCTGGCGAGCGTAGTTGATCAAGACGAAAGCAACTTTCTTTTCGTATTACCGAGGTAAGCCTCCTACCCCGACCCCACCCCTCGAATACAGGAGCCACATCATGGAATATTATATTGACAGTGTATTTGTCAGTCTCTTTCTATCTTATTACAACTCTAATAGTCAGGCACGTAGCCAGAGTTCGATGTTTGGGGGGCACATACATGTAATCGATCGAGGTAAAAAAAAGGGGTAAAAAAAAAGTTCAACCGATCTTGGAAATTTTAGGGGGGTACGTGCCCCCCCCCCGTGCCCCCCCCCCCCCCCCCGTGGCTACGTGCCTGCTAATAGTGACATTCTTAGCTACAAATAAAACACTACTTGCACAAGTGAGTTAACCTGGCATAAGAGGGAGATTCCTTTATTCACAGTATCTTGTGGTATGAACATAGATGGCGCTATACAGCAATATGTTATACATCATATTGTAACAGACAGCAACCCTCACCCACACGCACAGGCACACCTTTAGCCGCGTACCCTCCCATGCCACCTTTTACCCACAAGCATGCGCAGAGCGTGGTTTGTGGACGAGTATGCTCAGGGGCTCAAACGCCATCACAGTTTTATCACACAGATCGGAACCGATGCTAGGACACCAAATTGCACTTTGCTTTAAAATTGACATAACGTCATATTCATTGTTAAAAAACAAAATTCATTTTTAGATTCATGAGATGAAGCAATGTAAATGTTTGTAAAACTTCTATTTTAAAATACAACGCGCTACAAATTTATGCTACCACACGTTTTGATCAGTACTGTATCATGATTTCTATTAAGGGTATTACTATATGAAACGATTGTTTAACTTTGTTTCAATTTTTATTTATCAAAAACACAGACGTGCCTTTGATATGAATTATTACTGGATTGGGTTCAATGACCTCGATGAAGAGGGAACTTGGGCCTGGACTGATGGCTCAGTTTCATCTTATACCAACTGGTATTCTGGAGAACCATGTAAGTAAATAACAACAAATTTATTTTGCAGAATTAGTAAAAGTGCTAGGCATGTTAGGCGTGGATGTCCCACCGATAGAGACTGAAATATAAGCATAATTTATTCAAGCTAAACTACTTTCCATTCATAATAATACATTATTGATCACTGAACACAGTTCTGAAGGTACCATCGTGGCGCTCCTACAAAAATTATCCGCACTGTGATTCGTCAAAGATATAGAATAAGGGCTTGGGTTTGCGTTGCACTAGAATTTTAGTTTACATTTTATTGTAAGGGTTACTTGTATGTTGAGTCGAGTGTTTAATTTTGTTGCAGGGTTCGGTTAGGGTATGATGTTGATCGCGGAGCAATTATTACTGGAGCATGTTTCGCAACAAAGACAGTTCTTAAATCAAATATGAAATATAGCTTATAAGCTAAGCTCCTAATTTCTGATTTTGTTATCTCCTTTTTTAGCTGGTGGATCTGCCCATTGTGGTGTATTACGATGGAGTTCAGACGGCACATGGTATGATGCAGGCTGCTCGTCAACATTCGGCTACATCTGTAAATACCCGCTAAACACCAGTAAGTCACACTCTATAATCAGATCCAGAATGTTTATAATTAATATATTGTCTCTGTGACTCAGGTTTCGAATATAATTCAACGTTATGCATATAAATTGCTTTAGTGAACTTTCCACCTTGTAAAACAAGGTCTCTTAGCTCTAGACTAGATCTATTGCTTAGTGTAGCCTATTTGCTGAGTTATAATGATATAGGTGAAAATAAAATGAAATAATGTATTTTTACTTAAATGAGGATCACCGTCATTTAAAGACGTTCAGTAAGAGGTTCAGTCACACTTAACTCGTCGATTAATAGCTATACCATGATGACTTAAAATTCATGTCCGAGTAAGACCGAAGAAGAAAAAAACTCCTTGATATAATTATTTACTCTCCTTTCCTCTTCCTTTCTCTTGATCAGTTTCCTGTGCTGAATGGAAGCGTAAAGGCTATACCTCTAATGGATACTACACAATAGATCCTGATGGGAGAAATAATGGAGTCGATCCATACAGAGTATACTGTGATATGACTACGGATGCTAGCACAGGTAACATATCAACGATAAATAATTAGTTATGTTTCATGAAGAAATTGTCCGTGTGTTTACTCATTATTATTACAATTTGTCTTGGTTATCTCGGCTAGGTATTACGACGTTCGAGCACCAGGAGACAAATCGATCTTTGGTAACAGGTTCAGAGGCGCCTTTTAGTTTCATCCGAAACATTAGATATGGTGACAAGTCGGTTGATCAAGTGGCTACCGGTGCCGATATCAGCGGGGAGTGCTACCAATATATCAAGGTAGGGTTAGACCGTGGGTTCTACTTTTTCCTCAGAGTTCCTTGACGGTATAAACAATATATATATATTTATGTATATATAAATGATGAGAAATTGCAAACAATAGTAACATGGCACTTATCATGGTAATGAGGGCGGGAGAATAAGAGCAATGCAAAAACGTATACCACAGATATGTAAACTAATGAAGGGGAATGTCTGTGGAATAGTTAAGGACAAAAATTCGGAAATTTGGAAATTGAAAATTATTTGGATTCAATCGAACTCCCGACTTTAACGGACGATGAAGCAATGTCATGTGAAGGATTGGTAATACTGAAGAAGAATGTCGGCAGGCTATTATATCCATGAAAAACAACAAGTCACCTGGCAGTGATGGTTTATCTGTGGAATTTGTTTAATATTTTGGGACGACGTAAAATATCTGGTATTATAATAATAGACTGTATAAATGAGGGTTTTCAACAAGAGAAACTATCTGAATCCCAAAGATGAGCTATTCTAACGTTGTTATATAAGAAAGGAGATAAACAGAGTTTGGACAACTGGAGACCAATATCTTTACTGAACACTGACTACAAGATCTTAGCTAGGGTGTTATGTAGAAGACTGAAAAATGTTATATGTAAATTGGTATCCTTTGATCAGACAGGTTACTTGAAACAACGCTCTGATATGCAAAATTTGCGTTTAGTTCAAGATATTATTGAATATTGTGAATCCTATCACGTGAGTGACTTTTTTACTTGACAGCTTATCTCGCCCCGAAGTAAAAGTCTATCTGAAGAAAAATGTTTCTGCCACTAAATAAAACTACTCGTGCATTAAACGTCTGCACCGTAGCACTGACTTGAAGGGTTCTGCCCATTATTCTACAGCAACTTCCCTTAACCCTTTCTTTTCCAGGTCCTTAACATTCAAAGCCTCCTGGGTATGCCAGCTATTTCTATTTCTATCTACATTCAAATAGCCAACCCAAAATCATGCATATCAAAACCCCCATATACTGTGTGTATTAAATGCAAATGTATGCAATAATGCATCCTACGCTTGGCTACCTCTATCTGACCTTAGAGTAGTACATGGCAGCCAGGTATATTTATTTTTCTTGATTTAAAAAAAGCGTTTGATTTAGTTAATCATGAATTTCTGTTTCAATTATTAAATAAGCTCAAGTTCAAAGAATCATTCATTGGTTGGATCAAAGTAATTTATGCTAATGCGATAGGAAGTGTGATAAACAATGGTTGGGTTTCTCACAAATTTGAAATGAGACGAGGAATAAGGCAAGGCTGCCCGCTTTCTGCGTAACTATTCATCCTTGTTGTTGAAGTAATGGCCTTAAAAATCAAGCAAAATAATGAAATACATGGTATCACGGTCGTCTCTGCAAAGAACGGTATGTCAAAAGTTTTTAAAATATCACAATTAGCTGATGACGCTGTCCTTTTTCTTAATTCCATTAAGAAAAAGCATGATTCATGCATGATTTATGCATGATTTTGGGTTGGCTTATTTATGACTTGCCAACTGTGACAAATTATTTCGATTTCAGACTATTTGCAGATGATTCTAATATTTTTCATACTTTTCCCAAAGGTGCAGATCAAATAGATGAGTGTGAAGTAAATGAAAATTTAAAATCAATACAGAATTGGTGCACTGCAAATAAGCTTACTATCAATGCGTCAAAAAAACAATTTCATGTTCTTCAGTAGTCGTAGAAGAAAGGCTGTGCTTAAAGGGAGATTAAAAATATCTGGGGCAGAATTAAGAGAAGTGGAGGAAGCGACATTTGTTGGCATTACCATTGATAGACATTTTACATGGAATTCACATATAAAATCTGTTAATGACTGTATACGGAGAAAGGTCGGTATCCTCTTTAAATTACGGCACTTTGTCCCTAAACATATATTGATACTGTTGTATAAAGCTCTTATACAGCCACATATTACATATGGCATCGAGGTTTGGGGTAGTACTTATAAATCACACTTGAATTGTATATTTTATACTCAAAAGATGGCTGTACGTGCTATAAATTTCAAGCCACATCGTTCTCATACTAATGCACTGTTTCATGACCTCAAATTATTGAACGTTTTTAAATTGCATAAATTATCTATTTGTACTTTTGTGTTTGATTTGATAAATGAACGATTACCTCATTCTTTAAAACATTATTGCAGTATGATACAACTTGAATATTCCACAAGACAAAAAACGGGTCGACAATTACGTCTTCCTTTATTCAAAACAGACCAAGGAAAGTTTTCTGTTTCGTTTGTTGGAAGTAATTTTGGGAATATGCTTCCTACTGATCTAAGAATTGAGAGATCAAGAACCTCTTTTCGTAAAAAACTTACAAAATTACTCTTAAGTGAAAACCACGAATCATAACCTCGTAACTATATAGTTCTATATAGTAACCAGTCTCATTTTAATATTATACACAAATCTTATTTATAAGATTTGGAAACCCATCATGTATTTTTAAATTAACTTTATTTTAGGATTTAGATAACGAGAGTCAGACTCGACTAGCACATGTGCTATTTTTTTACTCTATTTTACCATTGTAATTAGTCATTTATTTATTTACTCTTGAAGCAAAGTTTACTTTATCTTTTTCATGATGTACATGTATATCGCTGAAGAACATGTATTTTTTTATAATTCATGACATGTATTTATGTTATATTGACATTGTCATTGTACATTTATCTTTTGTTTCAATGTTTCCAATGGTGGTGAATAAATAAATTCAATTCAAAAATTCAATTCAATTCATTAAATCTGCTAACATTTCAATTGAAGAAGTCAGAAGGTTTGGACATTTTGCTGGGCCAAGCTTAAATGTCATGAAAACAAATGCAATAACAACGACACCTCAAATAGAGTTTATACAAGATTTAAGATGGAATGATAATCCTGTCAATTATTTAGGTATATATTTAACTAGAAATAAAAAAGAATGTGATCGACTGAACTGGTCTGTGAAACTAGAAAAGGTTAAATCGAATCTAAATTTCTGGAAGATGAGGAATTTAACCATTGATGGTAAAGTTGTTATACACTGTCGCTCATAAAGGTGGAATATTTTTTTAAATCCCAATTTATGGAATTATTTTAAAAATAATTTAAAAATAATAGATTTAGATATTAGTATACATTCTCAGATTTTATTGAACAATAATTTGCCAATGTGTGTTTTGCGTGACTGATAAAGCATGTGTATGCTACTATGCTTATCGACTAGGGGACCTATGCCCTTAAGTCATAAATGACAGTAATGAGGATTAATGCCCCACAAAAGGGCACTAATATAGCACATCGACACGGTTTTGATCCTGGGGCCTCACAGTTACGAGGCCATTGCTTTGTCACTGAACCATGACTGTACGCAGCGAGGGCTAGGGTAGGGGGCAGTTTCCATAAATAAAAAAAACCCCAGAAAATGCAATAAAATTTCAATAATTTATTGCATTTCACTCCGGTTCCCAACATAAACAAATCTTCTGTGTGCCCATGCCTTGAGCCATAATGCATGGCCGTCCAGAGGATTTTTTTATGTTGGGGACCGGGGTAATTTATGGAAACTGCCCCCTACCCTAGCCCCCGCTGCGTACAGTCATGGTTCAGTGACAAAACAATGGCCTCATAACTGTGAGGCCCCAGGATCAAAACCGTGGCGATGTGCTATATGAGTGCCCTTTGTGGGGCATTAATCCTCATTACTGTCATTTATGACTTGAGGGCGTAGGTCCCCTAGTTAATAAGCATAGTAGCATACACATGCTTGAGCAGTCCCGCAAAACACACATTGGCAAATTATTATTCAATAAAATCGGAGAATGTATACTATTATCTAGATCTATTATTTTTAAATAATTTTTAAAATAATTCCATAAATTAGGGTAAAACTAAAATATTCCACCTTTCAAACTAATTGTTGACTTGAACAAACTGATTTCTAGTTTCCTTTGGAAGTTAAAAAGAGACAAGATAAAGAGATCAGTCTTAATAAATACAACTGAAAATGCAGGGCTAGGTATGAGAGACTTGCATTCCAAGTTCCAATCCCTGCATTTAACCTGATTATCGAAGTTTTTTAGAAAATAACCAGGATACACCATGGAAATTTATGTTTAAATTCTGGATTGAAAAAATATGTCCATGGTCATTGATTTTAAAATCAAATTGTTCTCGCAGAGATATAATGATTTTATGTTCAAAACACAATCTACCTGAGTTTTATGTTAAAGGATAGTTGAGTTCTGTTGCAGATGGCGCTATACAAAATATTTTGTTGTGTAATAATGAAAAACTGAGTGTCAAATGTGAAAGAACATAATATTTAAATGACAAAATCATCTTTGTTTGATCAAAATCGGTTCATAGACGGCTGAAATATAACGATTTCTAATACTTGTGTACCACCACAAATATTAGATATTTTGAAAAATTTGAAAAAAACGTTGATAAAAACGAAATAACGCCTTTTACGTCGTATTTCAGCCAATGCCGATGTTGGCTTTTTTGTTTGCATTTCCATGTTGCTTATATTACCCACAATTAGCCGGCTCATGTATTGTTATTTTTAATTTAATAATTTATTAACGGTCACCGTGTTTTTTTTTAAGTGGAGGTGAATTGGTATGATCGTATTTGCTAAATTTCACACATTTTGGGGTCTAAAATTACCTTCATAGCAATTTTAGGTTCTAAAAGGGCACTATAAATGTCATAGATAAGAATAAGAGGATTAACCATGCACTTTGAAGGCATTTGCAGTCTGAAAACAGAACTCAACTATCCCTTTAATTATCTTTTATGCTGGAGTGAACTTAAATATATTGACTTTTTGCACGTCGAAAATGTTAGAAATTAAGTGTTATAGTACAACAGTGAAGTAACATTTGATAGAAGAACCTTATTTCTTAAATAATGGTTTACAAATGATATTATACTCGTTAATGATATTGTAGAAAATCGACAATTTAAGACACGAGATCATATTTGCAATGTGAATAGTCGAATTCTTTATTGGTTGACTTTATGTATACGAAATTCAAAAAGGCTATCCCTAAAGTTTGGATAAAACGAATTCATAAAGTCAACTAGCATGATAATGGCAATAGAGGAACTATAAAACATTATGACGAAATTAAAACAGGTGATGTCATTAGGTTGTCAACAATGAAATCGAAACATTTCTATAGTTTAATGAGTGAGCGCAGGAAAAGTGTTCTAGCTGTATTAACACACTGGGAAGAAATATTTAACCTTCCAATTGATTTTGACTGGAAAGAGATACTGAAATTTAAGTTTAAAAGAATAAAAAACAATCAAGTAAAGCAAGTTTTTAAAATACTTCATCGAATTTTACCGTTCAGATATAATTTATGTAAATGGAAAATTGTCAATGAGAACTTGTGTGCTTTTTGCAAAACAACTGAATCGTTTGTTCATGTTCTTTTAGAATGCCCCAAAGTAGTATTCTTCTGGAAACGCGTTGTTGCATTTATTCGTTACAACTTCAAGGAAACACTGATAATAAACGAAAAATACCTGATTGTTGGTGAAGATTCTAATTGTTCTAACACTAAAGATATAAATGTAATTATTACATATGCACAATATGCAATATATAAAATGTACATGTTAAACTATTTCCAAGGGAAAACTTACAACAGTCTTGCAAAATGGCATGGTTTTAAAAATGAACTGTGTTTCGATAACGTTTCAGATGTTATATCAAATGCCCTTCAACATTATAGCTCTTGATTTTTACCCGATTGTAAAGATCTCAAAAGATGAGTTGTAAAGTGAATGTATATTTCTGTTTCAAATATTTTGTTGTTAATGTATTTTATAACCTAATAAATACCGCTGAAGAGGAAATTTAAAACAAAAAGTTAAGGACAAAAACACAGAGACATTAGGATAATGGGAGTCGCTTTTCTTTGAAAATTGAAAGATGGAAGACCAGTGATCATTCAGAAGATACATGTAGATATTGATAATGGCCTAGGAGACGATTGTGTCGAATAGTACGTGCTGTGACATGCTACATCATATTTAGGGTTCAACCTATTTTCCTGTGATCGCAGATATTCAGCAACCTCAAGGTGATATTTTTGTTTCTCTTCCATTACCGTCTTAGTACGAATGCCATCATTCCTATATGACTGGCTATAATGCTTGGTATGACAGAGACGGAAAGCAGAAGAACTACTGGGGTGGAGCCACGGTAGACAGCGGACAGTGCGCTTGTGGAATCTCAGGTATGATTGTAGGTCATCATAGAGGGCGTCCTTGGCTTACTGGATCAGAGCCGTACATGTACAGAGTTTGGCCAACTTGGCATCAGTTGGTTACAACATGACGTATTCTTATTCATTTGTTTTGTGCTAGCCCTCGACAAAGCAGTATTCGCAATATTGTAACCAACTAGAACCGTGTTGCTTAAACTCTGTATATTGATTAATCTGCACTGAATGGAATGGGATTATCTCAATTGAATGCAACAGCAATGATGTCATTGTAAAACATTATCTCAAAAGGGAAAGTACTATTCCATAACATAAACCGAAGCTTCTCTGCGAACTAAAGCAAAAACCAAGCACATCGGAAAAACATGTAAACACGGTTAATTTGAAATGAACGACCTACATAAACCGAAAAATTGGCGTTGCAAAAGTTGTCAACATTGCAGCTTTTTTGCGAACTAAAGCAAAAACCAAGCACACCGGAGAAACATATAAACACGTTTAATTTGAAATGAATGACCTACATAAACCGTAAAATTCTTTGTTGGCGTTGCAAAAGTTGTCAACATTGCAGCTTTTTGCGCACTAAAGCAAAAACCAAGCACACCGGAGAAACATATAAACACGTTTAATTTGAAGTGAACGACCTACATAAACCGAAGCTTCTCTGCGAACTAAAGCAAAAACCAAGCTCATCGGAGAAACATGTTAATACGTTTAATTTGAAATGAACAATCTACAAAGCCCATCCAGATAAGCTATGAACGAATGGATCTTGATCTTCGTCTTTCAGATTCATGTACCAACGGTCACCCATGCAACTGCGATACCAATGACTTTATCTGGAGAGAGGACTCGGGGTATCTTACCGATAAGACTACTTTACCTGTTACTGAAATGAGGTTCGGTGAGACAGGACAAGAAAACGAGTTAGGGTATTATACACTTGGACCATTATACTGCAAGGGAGATGAATCTTGTAAGTTTTATATGAAAACGATCACTTATTATTACATAGCTTAGTAATTAATTTGTTATCCTAAAAAAGGTTGGCAATAAACGTATCTGGCATTATGACTCCCAGAAAGAGAAGTAGTGTGAAACAAAATTAAATTTGCGCTCCGAGAAATGGTGGTTATCATACTTATTAGATGATAGAGATGATGGTTATGTTGAAAATGCAGATTATGATTTAAACGATGAATATAATGACGATGATGGTGATAATGATGACGATTATGATGATTATTATTATGCTGATGATGATGTCCATGATGATGACGACGACGACGTCAATGCAAATGATACTGATAATGATCCCGATTATATAAAAATCAGGAATTACCATTCTGGTAAAATATTTGGTGAAATGACACTGACCCTGTGCTTCGTCCTTTCTTTCCATTCCTTAGTCCTTGTGACGGGTCGTACAGATTTTATGTTCATCAAAGAAAGGCACGTTAGTGGTAACAACAACGCAGTCCTGTCAAGCATCACTGTTGAAGAATGCGCCACGGCCTGTGTGTCAGCCTTCACCTTCATATGTAGATCTTTTGACTATACTCCATCCTCCAGCATGTGCTATCTCAGTGAGGAGACTGACCTGACTGTTGACCCATCTAGCAATCATGTTTCTCACCTGTTTGTTCGGATCAGTAAGTTTTCAGTTCCATGTCAGTCTTGTGGATTCTTACTTAGCTCAGAGGGCGCTGATGTGGTGACATTGTATTTGATTTACAACAGCCGTTCGATTCAATTCAACACTCATTCAATCGGTCAATCTGTTCACAGCCAATAAACCCAGGCATTCATTAAACAATCGTAAAACACCTCCTGTGTTTGCAAATTAATGTACTCGATGTTGCTGATTTTACCATTCGCTTTTTAAACTAATCCGAAGTGTCCCATTAACTCCTAGCTATAGGCACAATTCCACCTGACTGTGATACACTTTGCCTTAACAAGATTTAATTTTTATATTAATTCCATTCTTTTTCCCACCTTTGTCTCCTCAGTGGACCGCATTAAAGACCCATTTACTGGTGGGTAAATCATCTTACTTTTCTTTTCTTTAGCATGATACGAATTGACAGTGATATGTATTAATGTATTTCAATGTTCGTTACCGTTTGTTACCATGAGGTGTATTTTCATTAATGAATATCGCCATTGCCTTGTTTTCGTTCACATTCTTCTTCTCCGTGTTTGCAATGACGATTTTCGTCATTAATATTTGCAATGACAACCTTCGTCATTGCCTTGTTTTCGTTCTCATTCTGCCCCATTAATATTCTTGTTTTGCTGGTTATCGTCAGGAGATCGCATTCGTTTTGCCCACAGTGCTTGTTATTGCTAGTTTAGTAGGTGCTTTCCTCACGTCCGTTGTCTTTCTAATTTCATAGGCATAGTCTGTAACATCTCATCAAGGTCATTACATTATTTGATTGTCAAAATCACTCATACATAACCGTCCAGGCGCCATTTTGTCCGTTTTTGGTCCATGTTAAGGCCTTTCTTTCTTCCGTCCTATCTCCACTATCCTAGATCCTACAAACTTTTAACAAATTCCTTTAGATAGTCTAAAAGATGTTCTTTCATCTGCGACTTAATCTGACCTTCAAAATGCCATCTTCGTACTCATAATTCAATTCTGAAACCGACTCCGTCAAAAAATCTCACAAATTCTTGAAAAATGGACCCCTACAAATCTAAAACTGCCATAACTTTCTCGTATAAAATCTTGTTTGTATTTAAATCCAACAGTATCTGTATCTCATAATTGCACACATCATAATGTCATTATCATAAGACGTGGCAGCATGCAACCTTTTCAAGGTCATCAGGTCTTCATCCTTCTCTCTCACACTCTCCCTTTCCCGCCTCTGGTTCTTGTTCTACCTCTATTATTTCTGTTATTGTTCCTTAATTTTCTTTAGCTCTTCCCTTTGCTCTTTGTATTCTTATTTCACCCCTACCATGTTTCCTTACTTTCCTCTCTCCTTCCAAGTGCATGCATTCTGATTCTACTTGTATCCCTCTGTCCAGCTCATGTGGGAATTAGGTAGTCTGGCAACGACGGATCAACTATTGATTTCGTCAGAATTTTCTTTCTTTATTAGGTGGTCTGTCAACGACAGACCACCTTTTAATTTCGTCAAAATTGTCTTTCTTTCTTTTTTAAAATTTTATATTTTTTCCACTTTTTCGTGCAAGCGATTACTCAAGATCGGTTCAGTCAATTTCGTTCAATGTTGGCACAGTCATAGGTCATTATCAGAAAACACGACAGAAAAATTTCAAAGATTATCAAGTACTTGTGAAGTCATCCAAGCGCTATTTTAAGAATAATGATATGATAACAATATTTTTGAAGCGCAACATATCCATCTCTAAAGATGCTTAAGCGCATACAAATAATTTAAATTAATATTCAACATACTTAAGATTAAAGAAATATTAAATGTTAGCTAACATTAGATCACACAACTTCATGGTGCCATGGTACATACAATGTGACACAGTGTGATTATTCGCTTTGCATGTATTGTATAAAAAGAACATTGAAATTTAACAATATGCATTGAGCATCAGGTGAGTTTTAAGCCCAGTTTTAAAAGTAGAAAGAGTGTTGGCCGTCTGAATAGAGAAAGGTAACTTATTCCACAAAGAAGGAGCTGCTGATGCAAATGCTCTACCTCCCCCCCTAATTTCTTTTGGTACGTATTTCTGTAGGCCTAATATTATGTGATGAACGTAAACCAGAACGACCTGCGGAGTGGGGTAGAAGGGATGAAATATCTTCTGGAGCGAGATCATTTAGTGCACGATAGTTTAAGAGTAGAATGTATAGATCACACGCTGATGAACAGGGAGCCAGTGCAGAGAATTCAAGATAGGAGTGGTATGTGATGATTTTCTAGAGTTAGTTTCAAGACGAGCAGCAGCATTCTGAACTTTTGGCAATCGGTTAATTGGGTTGGTGGGTAGTCGAAAGAGTAATAAACTGCAATTATCAAGGTGCGAAGTAACAAAAGCATGTACTAACTTTTGGGTGGATTGAGTTGAGAGATATTGCCTAATAACCCGGATATTACGTAGATTACAATTGGCCAGTTTAACACAATCCCCATGGCAGAATCAAATATTACACCAAGATCAACTTATGATCATATCTTCATAACGGAAATTCATTTGAAGAACACAATCCTCTGTGGGTAAGCCATTGCGAATGACATGCATTGTCTACAAGGTGGGGCTACCTATATAAAGATGAAGATATAGAAATGAAAGATTGGTCCCTTATCAAAGGAATCGTAGCGATTTACAGAACTTACGCCATTACTATTTAGACAACTTGATTTGAATGTGTACAATATATCATCTAGATGATGATACAAGCGATCAGGATCTGTGTGACGCTGGTTGGACACGTAACGGTAATGCATGCTACCAACTAGGTGAATCTACCGTCGACTATAGTACAGCCCTTGATGCGTGCAGAAATCTCAATGACTACGGTGATCTGGCGAGCGTAGCTGATCAAGACGAAAGCAACTTTCTTTTCGTTTATTCGAGGTAAGCCCCTACCCCCGACCCCCTCCTCGAATACAGGAGCCACATCATGGCATACTCCGTTGACAGCAACCCTCACCCACACGCACAGGCACACCTTTAGCCACGTACCCTCCCATGCCACCTTTCACCCATAAGCATGCGCAGAGCGTGGCCTGTGGACGAGTATGCTCAGGGGCTCAAACGCCATCACAGTTTTATCACCCAGATCGGAGCCGATGCTAGGACACCAAATTGCACTTTGCTTTAAATTTGACATAACGTCAAATTCATTGTTTAAGAACAAAATTCCGTTTTAGATTCATAATTTGAAGCCATGTCAATTTTGTAAAATTTCTGTTTTTAAATACAACGCGCTACAAATTCATGCTACCACACGTTTTGATCAGTACTGTATCATGATTCATATTAAGGGTATGTCTATGAAAAGATTGTATAAACTTTGTTTCAATTTTTATTTATCAAAAACACAGACGTGCCTTTGATACGAGTTCTTACTGGATTGGGTTCAATGACCTCGATGAAGAGGGAGCTTGGGCCTGGACTGATGGCTCAGTTACATCCTATACCAACTGGTATTCTGGAGAACCATGTAAATAAATAACAACGAATTCATTTTGCAGAATAAGTAAAGGCGGTAGGCATGTTAGGCGTGGATGTCCCGCCGATAGAGACTGAAATATAAGCATAATTTATTCAAGCTAAACTTCTTTCCATGACCATTCATAATAATACATTATTGATCACTGAACACAATTCTGAAGGTACCATCGTGGCGCTCCTACAAAAATTATCCGCACTGCGATTCGTCAAAGATATAGAATAAGGGCTTGGGTTTGCGTTGCACTAAAATTTTAGTTTACATTTTATTGTAAGGGTTACTTGCAGTGGCGTACGCAGGATTTTTTCAAGGGGGGGGGGGGGGGTTTAAAATCGGGCCCAAAATTTCGCAACGACTCGGGAAAATTTGAAAATCGTGCCGGCCGAAAAGTCGCTCAGTGGGGGGGTAAGAGGACACTTTTTTCTTTTTTTTTTTGGTCTCGAAATTTGAAAATTTGACATTTTGTCCCTGTTGGGGGGGGGGGGGGGGGGTAAGGTCACTTTTTTCAGGTCAGCCATCGGTATAATTTTTTTTTTTTTTTTTTTTTAAATTAAAAAAAAAAAAAAAAACTCAAAAGGGGGGGGGTTTTCACAAAAAACATACACAAAACATACACATAAAAAAAACTTGAGGGGGGGGGGGGGTTTAACCCCAAAACCACCCCCCTGCGTACGCGCCTGGTTACTTGTATGTTAAGTCGATTGTTTAAGTTTGTTGCAGGGTTTGGTTAGGGTAGGATGTTGATCGCGGAGCAATTATTACTGGAGCATTTTTTAAAACAAAGACAGTTCTTAAATCAAATATGAAATATAGCTTATAAGGTAAGCTCCTCATTTCTGATATTGTTATCTCTTTATTTAGCTGGTGGATCTGAACATTGTGGTGTATTACGATGGAGTTCAGACGGTACATGGTATGATGCAAGCTGCTCGTCAACATTCGGCTACATCTGTAGATACCCGCTAAACACAAGTAAGTCACACTCTATAATCAGATCCAGAATGTTTATAATAAATATATGGTCTCTATGACTCAGGGTTCGAATATAATTCAACGTTATGCATAGAAATTGCTTTAGTGAATTTTCCACCTTGTAAAACAAGGTCTCTTAGCTCTAGACTAGCTCTATTGCTTAGTGTAGCCTATCTGCTGAATTATAATGATATAGGTGAAAATAAAATGAAATAACGTATTTTTTTTATACTTAAATGATGATCACCGTCATTTGAAGACGTTCAGTAAGAGGTTCAGTCACACTTAACTCATCGATCAATAGCTATACCATGATGACTTAAAATTTAAGTCCGAGTAGAACGGAAAAAAAAAAATCCTTGGTATAATTATTTACTCTCCCTTCCTCTTTTCTCTTGATCAGTTTCCTGTGCTGAATGGAAGCGTAAAGGCTATACATCTGATGGATACTACACAATAGATCCTGATGGGAGAAATAATGGAGTCGATCCATACAGAGTATACTGTGATATGACTACGGATGCTAGCACAGGTAACATATCAACAATAAATTATTAGTTATGTATTATGAAGAAATTGTCCGTGTGTTTACTCATTAATATTACAATTTGTCTTGGTTATCTCGGCTAGGTATAACAACGTTCGAGCACCAGGAGACAAATCGATCTTTGGTAACAGATGTAGAGGCGCCTTTTAGTTTCATCCGAAATATTACATATGGTGACAAGTCAGTTGATCAAGTGGCTACCGGTGCCGATATCAGCGGGGAGTGCTACCAATATATCAAGGTAGGGTTACACCGTGGGTTCTACTTTTTCGTCAGAGTTCCTTGATGTTATAAACAATATATATATATTTATGTATATATATAAATGATGAGAAATTGCAAACAATAGTAACTTGGCACTTATCATGGTGATGAGGGCGAGAGAATAAGAGCGATGCAAAAATATATATTACAGATAATATGTAAACTAATGATGGGGCATGTCTGTGGAATAGCAAAGGACAGAAACACAAATACATTATGATAATGGGAGTCGGTTTTCTTTGGAAACTGAAAGAGGGAAGAACAGTGATCATTCAGAAAAATACATGTAGATATTGATAATGGCCTAGAAGACAATTGTGTCGAATAGTACGTGTTATAGAACGATGACGTAGATCCTAATCAAATGATTGGTTGAAAGCGTACACGTGACCAGGCGTTTATTTTGCCTAACGCGTAATTTGGGTAACGACCGGTCATTACCTAGTGGTATCGACCGGTCATTACCACATCTTGTTGTTGCTATCGTTACCATTGAGATTTCATCGTTTTACTTTTACTCGCGAGAATGGCAGCCGCGGCATTTAAAGTGCCTACTTTTGAAATTCTTTCAACTGCACAAATGCAAGAGTTATTGAATGGGACTGATTCTGCTAGTACCAAGAAGAGCATAAAGTTTGGCTTTGCGAAATTTGAAGCTTTTTTGGGCCAGAAACAAATTGAATTGGGTGAAATCACAACCGACAGGCTTCGACTGGATAACGTTTTGTGCACTTTCTATTCAAGTGTCCGTCGCGAAGATGGATCGTGGTATAGCAAGAAAACGATGCAAGTGATCAGGTATGGTGTACAGAGACACTTTTTGGACTTGCATAACTTTGATATTCGTGACAAGGCAACATTCTCACAAAGTGTAAGAATGTTTAAAGCCGTCTTAGTGAAGCTCAAGAAGGAAGGCAAAGGCTCCACCAAGCACAAACCCGCGATCTCAGCTAGTGACATGGAAATCATACAAAACCCGTCGGTGTTTGATTGTGACACGCCAGCTGGATTACAGAACAAAGTCTTTGTCGATTTTATGACATATTTCTGTAATCGTGGTCGAGAAAATCTTCGAGAACTTAAACCAGACGATTTTCGACTTGAGACAAATGAAGACGGACTTCGATACATCATTAAAAGAGATCAATTGACAAAGAACAATCGTGATGATGATGATGAGGTGTCGAACAACGGAGTGATGTACGAAATACCTGGAAGTTTAAAGTGTCCAGTTGAGAGTTTAATGCAGTTTGTATCGAAGTTGAACAAAGATTGCCCTTTCATGGCAGAAACCAAAAGCAAAGAAGCCAGAACATGGTGACAACTGGTACTGCAATGCTCCAGTTGGCAAAGACACAATGGGAAATAAGATGAAACAAATTTCCCAGAAAGCTGGAATCTCAAAGTTACTCAGGAATTACTGTAACACTAGCCACGAGCGGAAGAAACAAATGTCCTCACATCTTGGGAGTCATCTCTACGAGAAACGAAACATCACCTTGCCTAGTGCAACTCAATCGGTTCCAGATCCTGGTCCTGGACCAGGTCCAAGCAGGCCTAATCGCGCCTATTCCATGCACACGACCAGACAGCCGCTTGAAATAGTAGTTCCGGATCGTGACTCAGATAATGTAGATGTTCATGTGAATTCCCATCAACAACTATCCTTTTCGCTTTCGCAGGAAAAGGTACACCAGGACCTTTCAACGACTTCAAATATTTTTCAAATCCACGATTGTGTGGTGAACATTTATAATAATTAATGGAATGTTCAAGACAAGACTTTGTGTAGGCCTAGATCTACATGTACATATGTTTGGATTTGACTTGAGTTTGACTTTGACTATTTCAGCTTTTTACACAATTCTACATGTACATTATCGCTGTTTGGAAGTTGCACTTTGGAAAGACATTTTTACCTTGCTGGTTCGGGTTCTAAGTTACTTCAAGTTCTACGTAGACTCGAGTCTAGACGTTGATTGTTCAATTTGGAGTTTCAATTTCAAGTTTTTCTATGACCTGTTGCATTGATTTACAAGTTTATAATGGATGATCCTGTTGATATAAAAGGTAAGACTAAAAAAGTAAGATAAAAAACAATGAGTTCTAGATCTAGAATCTAGTCAAGAGCCTAGGTTAGAACTTAGATTTAGAAATGTAGAACAGACCTAGATCTAGATCATACTCTTAGATGTAGACCTAGACTAGATCTCATTCTTGAGATGAGGTTGATTTATCAAATAACAAGGATCCACGTCATAATTTTATAAAACAAATAATACACATCAATTTGTTCGGGCATTAGTAACATTACCCACACTCGGTACCTTTGAAAAAGTCTAACCCTTGTGTGGGTAATTCTTACTAATGCCCTCACTGCTGTGTATTATTTGTATACTATGACATGCTACATCAAAGCTAGGGTCCAACATTACCTATTTTCCTGTGATCGCAGATATTCAGCAATCTCAAGGTGATATTTCTTTTCTTTTTTTCTCTTCCATTACCGTCTTAGTACGAATGCCACCATTCTATAATAACTAACTATACTGCTTGGTATGACAGAGACGGAAAACAGAAGAACTACTGGGGTGGAGCCACGGTAGACAGCGGACAGTGCGCTTGTGGAATCTCAGGTATGATTGTAGGTCATCGTAGAGGGCGTCCTTGGCTTACTGGATCAGAGCCATCCATGTATAGAGTTTGGCCAACTTGGCATCAGTTGGTTACAAATCTAATTCATTTGTTTTGTTTTTTGTGCTAGCCTTCGACAAAGCAGTATTCGCAATATTGTAACCAACTAGAACCGCGTTGCTCAAACTCAGTATATTGATTATTCTGCACCGAATGGAATGGGATTATCTCACATGAATGCAACAGCAGTAATTTCCTTTTAAATCATTATCTCAAATAGTGAAGTACCATTCCATAACATAAACCGACAAATTGGCGTTGCAAAAAGGTGTCAACACTGCAGCTTTTTGCGAACTAAAGCAAAAATCAAGCACATCGGAAAAACATATATACACGTTTAATTTGAAATGAACGACCTACATATCCCATCGAGATAAGCTATGAACGAATGGATCTTGATCTTCGTTTTTCAGATTCATGTACCAACGGTCTCAACTGCAACTGCGATACCAATGACTTTATCTGGAGAGAGGACTCGGGGTATCTTACCGATAAGACTACTTTACCTGTTACTGAAATGAGGTTTGGTGAGACAGGACAAGAAAACGAGTACGGGTATTATACACTTGGACCATTATACTGCAAGGGAGATGAATCTTGTAAGTTTTATATGAAAACGATCACTTATTATTACATAGCTTCGTAATTAATTTGTTATCCTAAAAAAGGTTGGCAATAAACGTATCTGGCATTATGACTCCCAGAAAGAGAAGTAGTGTGAAACAAATTTAAATTTGTGCTCCGAGAAAAGGTGGTTATCATACTTATTAGATGATAGAGATGATGGTTATGTTGAAAATGCAGATTATGATTTAAACGATGAATATAATGTCGATGATGGAGATAATGATGACGATTATGATGATTATTATTATGCTGATGATGATGTCCATGATGATGACGACGACGACGTCAATGCAAATGATACTGATAATGATCCCGATGATATACAAATCAGGAATTACCATTCTGGTAAAATATTTGGTGAAATGACACTGACCCTGTGCTTCGTCCTTTCTTTCCATTCCTTAGTCCTTGTGACGGGTCGTACAGATTTTATGTTCATCAAAGAAAGGCACGTTAGTGGTAACAACAACGCAGTCCTGTCTAGCATCACGGTTGAAGAATGCGCCACGGCCTGTGTGTCAGCCTTCACCTTCATATGTAGATCTTTTGACTATACTCCATCCTCCAGCATGTGCTATCTCAGTGAGGAGACTGACCTGACTGTTGACCCATCTAGCAATCATGTTTCTCACCTGTTTGTTCGGATCAGTAAGTTTTCAGTTCCATGTCAGTCTTGTGGATTCTTACTTAGCTTAGAGGGCGCTGATGTGGTGACATTGTATTTGATTTACAACAGCCGTTCGATTCAATTCAACACTCATTCAATCGGTCAATCTGTCCACAGCCAATAAAACCAGGCATTCATTAAACAATCGTAAGAAACCTCCTGTGTTTGCAAATGTACTCGATGTTGCTGGATTTACCGTTCGCTTTTTAAACTAATCCGAAGTGTCCCATTAACTCCTAGCTATAGGCACAATTCCACCTGACTGTGATACACTTTGCATTAACAAGATTTAATTTTTATATTAATTCCATTCTTTTTCCCACCTTTGTCTCCTCAGTGGACCGCATTAAAGACCCATTTACTGGTGGGTAAATCATCTTACCTTTCTTTTCTTTAGCATGAACGAATTGATAGTGATATGTATTAATGTATTTCAATGTTCGTTACCGTTTGTTACCATGAGGTGTATTTTCATTATGAATATCGCCATTGCCTTGTTTTCGTTCACATTCTTCTTCTCCGTGTTTGCAATGACGATTTTCGTCATTAATATTTGCAATGACAACCTTCGTCATTGCCTTGTTTTCGTTCTCATTCTGCCCCATTAATATTCTTGTTTTGCTGGTTATCGTCAGGAGATCGCATTCGTTTTGCCCACAGTGCTTGTTTTTGCTAGTTTAGTAGGTGCTTTCCTCATGTCCGTTTTCTTTCTAATTTCATAGGCATAGTCTGTAACATCTCATCAAGGTCATTACATTATTTGATTGTCAAAATCACTCATACATAACCGTCCAGGCGCCATTTTGTCCGTTTTTGGTCCATGTTAAGGCCTTTCTTTCTATCTCCACTATCCTAGATCCTACAAACTTTTAACAAATTCCTTTAGATAGTCTAAAAGATGTTCTTTCATCTGCGACTTAATCTGACCTTTAAAATGCCATCTTCGTACTCATAATTCAATTCTGAAACCGACTCCGTCAAAAAATCTCACAAATTCTTGAAAAATGGACCCCTACAAATCTAAAACTGCCATAACTTTCTCGTATAAAATCTTGTTTGTATTTAAATCCAACAGTATCTGTATCTCATAATTGCACACATCATAATGTCATTATCATAAGACGTGGCAGCATGCAACCTTTTCAAGGTCATCAGGTCTTCATCCTTCTCTCTCACACTCTCCCTTTCCCGCCTCTGGTTCTTGTTCTACCTCTATTATTTCTGTTATTGTTCCTTAATTTTCTTTAGCTCTTCCCTTTGCTCTTTGTATTCTTATTTCACCCCTATCATGTTTCCTTACTTTCCTCTCTCCTTCCAAGTGCATGCATTCTGATTCTACTTGTATCCCTCTGTCCAGCTCATGTGGGAATTAGGTAGTCTGGCAACGACGGATCAACTATTGATTTCGTCAGAATTTTCTTTCTTTATTAGGTGGTCTGTCAACGACAGATCACCTTTTAATTGTCAGAATTGTCTTTCTTTATTTTTATTTATTTTAATTTCTCTACTTTTTCGTGCAAGCGATTACTCAAGATCGGTTCAGTCAATTTCTTTCAATGTTGGCACAGTTATAGGTCATTATCAAAAAACACGACAGAAAAATTTCAAAGATTATCAAGTACTTGTGATGTCATCCAAGCGCCATTTTAAGAATAATGATATAATAACAATATTTTTGAAGCGCAACATATCCATCTCTAAAGATGCTTAAGGCGCATACAAATAATTTAAATTAATATTCAACATACTTAAGATTAAAGAAATATTAAATGTTAGCTAACATTAGATCACACAACTTCATGGTGCCATGGTACATACAATGTGACACAGTGTGATTATTCGCTTTGCATGTATTGTATAAAAAGAACATTGAAATTTAACAATATGCATTGAGCATCAGGTGAGTTTTAAGCCCAGTTTTAAAAGTAGAAAGAGTGTTGGCCGTCTGAATAGAGAAAGGTAACTTATTCCACAAAGAAGGAGCTGCTGATGCAAATGCTCTACCCCCCCCCCCAATTTCTTTTGGTACGTATTTCTGTAGGCCTAATATTATGTGATGAACGTAAACCAGAACGACCTGCGAAGTGGGGTAGAAGGGATGAAATATCTTCTGGTGCGAGATCATTTAGTGCACGATAGTTTAAGAGTAGAATGTATAGATCACACGCTGTTGAACAGGGAGCCAGTGCAGAGATTTCAAGATAGGAGTGATATATGATATGATTTTCTAGAGTTAGTTTCAAGACGAGCAGCAGCATTCTGAACTTTTGGCAATCGGTTAATTGGGTTGGTGGGTAGTCGAAAGAGTAATGAATTGCAATTATCAAGGTGCGAAGTAACAAAAGCATGTACTAACTTTTGGGTGGATTGAGTTGAGAGATATTGCCTAATTACCCGGATATTACGTAGATTGCAATTGGCCAGTTTAACACAATCCCCATGGCAGAATCAAATATTACACCAAGATCAACTTATGATCATATCTTCATAACGGAAATTCATTTGAAGAACACAATCCTCTGTGGGTAAGCCATTGCGAATGACATGCATTGTCTACAAGGTGGGGCTACCTATTTAAAGATGAAGATATAGAAATGAAAGATTGGTCCCTTATCAAAGGAATCGTAGCGATTTACAGAACTTAGGCCATTACTATTTAGACAACTTGATTTGAATGTGTACAATATATCATCTAGATGATGATACAAGCGAGCAGGATCTGTGTGACGCTGGTTGGACACGTAACGGTAATGCATGCTACCAACTAGGTGAATCTACCGTCGACTATACAACAGCCCTTGATGCGTGCAGAAATCTCAATGACTACGGTGATCTGGCGAGCGTAGCTGATCAAGACGAAAGCAACTTTCTTTTCGTATTGTCGAGGTAAGCCCCTACCCCCGACCCCCTCCTCGAATACTGGAGCCGCATCATGGAATACTCCGTTGGCATCAACCCTCACACACACGCACAGGCACACCTTTAGCCGCGTACCCTCCCATGCCACCTGTCACCCACAAGCATGCGCAGAGCGTGGCCTGTGGACGAGTATGCTCAGTCAGGGGCGTCGCTAGACCTTTTTCAGTGGGGGGAGGGGTGTAGAGGCCAACCTTTACCGACAAAACCAGCCATTTATTACCGACAAAATTAAATGTCCAATATAAACAAATTCAACCCTTTAAATCTGGGGCCTATAGATTATCTATAGTACTTGCATAATGCGCAAAATTGTCATTTTCCTCGACAACATAAATATACGAATTATTTCTTCAATTTAGTCAGCATCATAGCTATATATTTTAATGTAGGCGCGGAGCTAGGATCTTATTTTAGGGAGGGGCGGTAGTGAGCAAGAGAATCACTTAAAAGCGCGCTCATTAGGGGGTGTGTGGGTGATGGGCCCCCTGTTACACCCTCAAATGTAATAACTCCCACAAATGTAATAACGCCCACAAATGTAATAACACTTTACCCACAAATGTAACAACACCCACAAATGTAATAACACTTTACCCACAAATGTAATAATTTCACCCACAAATGTAATAACCACTTTACCCACAAATGTAATAATTTTTAATCACCCACAAATGTAATAATGACTTTACCCACAAATGTAATACATTTTAAGTGATATTTTGAATCACCCACAAATGTAATAATGACTTTACCCACAAATGTAATAAATTTGAAGAGATATTTTGTCGAATTTAAAACTAAAACCCTGTAATAAAGCTGGGTATAGCGCGCAGTCTTTGCTCCAGACCCGGTTATTAAAAAAAAAAAAAAAGTCTTCAAAACTAAGACCCCACCATCTTCCAAACTAAGACCCGGTAATAAAGCATGGGTTTAGAGCGTAGTTTTTCTTCCAGACCCGGTTATTTCAAAACTTTTTAAAAATCTTCAAAACTAAGACCCCATCATCTTATTCCTGTGGAAGAACATATTGTTGTTGTTGTTGTTTTAGTCTTAAGGGCGTGTTTCATTCAATTATGAATATTTACGCCGAATTCTAGTTTTTTAATAATTTTAAATGGAAGCATAAAAGGAGGGAAAAAAAAAAACGACGCTGTTCAATGTTTCGCAATTTGCGGAGATTCCAGACAGGCTGTCAACATAAAATCATAAAATATAAGTATTGAGCGTAGTCTTTCCTCCAGACCGGGTTTTTCAAAAGTTAAAAAACAAACAAAAAACAAAACAAAACAAAACAAAACAACAAAAAAACCTTTTAAACTAAGACCCCTCTATCTTCCAAATTAAGACCCGGTAATAAAGCATGGGATTAGAACGTAGTCTTTACTTCAGACTCGGTTATTTAAAAAAAAAAATCTTCAAACTAAGACCTCACCATCTCATTCCTGTGGAATAACATGGGTATAGAGCGTAGTCTTTCTTCCAGACCCGGTTATTTCAAATGAAATAGAAATTTAAACAAATCTTCGAAACTAAGACCCACCATCTTATTCCTCTTTTTTTTCATTTAAAAATAAATTACATTATTACATATGTGGATACAACACGTCACAAATAAATGATTGGTCGGCGGTCACACGAACTGACGTATCAGTCAAAATGGTCCATATATATAACACACAGAGGAGGGACCGATTCGATGGTTCGTTGACCGTTGATCGGAGAGACACAAATCATATAAATAAATACAGTACGGACTACGTCCAACTTTCTATCTCTCCCGCCCCCTCCCCCCCCCCCCTTTTTCTCTTTCTCTCTCTCTTTCCCTCTCCCTGTCTGTCTCTCTGTCTATCTGGCAATGTCGTTTTCCATCTTCAGCTTTTTTTTATAATGTTTTCTATTCCTCCATTTGCTTCTTCGCCGGCAGCATATCTTCCTTGAGATTAATTATTATAACATAATTATCCCTGATGATTTACACATTATACCTTATATTTATTATGTACTATGACCCTGTTTTTTCTTTTTTTGGGGGATGATAATCGGTTAACAAGCAAATAACAACGCATACTTTCATATAACAAATCATAAATAGATGTATAACGAGATCGCGCGAAACATATTTGCATGTTTTGGATGAACGATTGCAGAACCCTTTGACTGATAAAATATCTATATACTCTCTCAATCAATGTGAGTAAATTGCAGAGGTTATGGTTTTATAGTATTAAATGCAATGATGGATACATAGATTTTGTAAGATAGAAAGTATTTTATTCCAAACGAATGAAGAGGTTGTTTCATTAATATACAGACGGTAACAGAACCAAAATAATTATTACGTATAAAAAGCTGGAGTAACTCACATGTCTTTTACAAGCAAACAAGGTTATAATTTGGGCAATATTGAACCTGATAACATCAACTGAACTTGATATAAAACGCAAACAACCTAACACGTGACAATTCTTCTAAGCTAGGAAAAACAAGAGAACAAGATGCCGAAATACTAAATGTACCTGGCTTTCTGTAACTTAGTATTCGTCCATATAAAACTACTTAACACGTACAACTCCAAAAGTTTTTCAGTAATACTTTTCAGATGCTTTAAGAGTAGACGGAGTTGAAATGAAGTATGACTGATCAAAAGGAAATAATTATTTTAATTATACAATGAGATAAAGAATATTAACAACCTTTACCTGATCTGGTATGTTTGGTACATTAAGTTTTTTTTCCTGGGATCTAATCGTTCTTTTTTTTATACGCTGCAAAGCCTTGTAAGCCTTTCTTCGAACAGCTTGTACATTCTTTTCCCAACCATGGATAGTATAGTTTGTTTTTTGACGGGAGATATAATTTTGTTCTGGTTTCCTACTAAAGAAAATCTCGAAAGGAGATTTCCATCCAAGGACCTTTTTCGGGTCCTCGTTTAGGAGTTTTGTATAAGAGAGAAGCTCTTTAACCCAGTTGATACCCTTTTGTTTGTTTACAATAGAATATTTACATGATTAAGAAATCGTCGACGGTCAACGAACCATCGAATCGGTCCCTCTTCTGTGTGTTATATATATGGACCATTTTGACTGATTCGTCAGTTCGTGTGACCGCCGACCAATCATTTATTTGTGACGTGTTGTATCCACATATGTAATAATGTAATTTATTTTTTAAATGAAAAAAAAGAGGAATAAGATGATGGGCTTAGTTTCGAAGATTTGTTTAAATTTCTATTTCCTTTGAAATAACCGGGTCTGGAGGAAAGACTACGCTCTATACCCATGTTATTCCACAGGAATGAGATGGTGAGGTCTTAGTTTGAAGATTTTTTTTTTTTTAAATAACCGAGTCTGAAGTAAAGACTACGTTCTAATCCCATGCTTTATTACCGGGTCTTAATTTGGAAGATAGAGGGGTCTTAGTTTAAAAGGTTTTTTTGTTGTTTTGTTTTTTTTTGTTTTGTTTTTTGTTTGTTTTTTAACTTTTGAAAAACCGGGTCTGGAAGAAAGACTACGCTCAATACTTATGTTCTTACATAGGAATAAGATGATGGGGTCTTAGTTTTGAAGATTTTTAAAAAGTTTTGAAATAACCGGGTCTGGAAGAAAAACTACGCTCTAAACCCATGCTTTATTACCGGGTCTTAGTTTGGAAGATGGTGTGGTCTTAGTTTTGAAGATTTTTTAATTTTTTTGAAATAACCGGGTCTGGAGCAAAGACTGCGCGCTATACCCATGCTTTATTACAGGGTTTTAGTTTTAAATTCGACAAAATATCCCTTCAAATTTATTACATTTGTGGGTAAAGTCATTATTACATTTGTGGGTGATTCAAAATATCACTTAAAATTTATTACATTTGTGGGTAAAGTCATTATTACATTTGTGGGTGAAATTATTACATTTGTGGGTAAAGTGTTATTACATTTGTGGGTGTTGTTACATTTGTGGGTAAAGTGTTATTACATTTGTGGGCGTTATTACATTTGTGGGAGTTATTACATTTGAGGGTGTAACACCCCCCGCGCGAAACGCGGAAGCTTAGACGTTTCCTTAAATTATTAGGAAAAGAAGACGATTTTATTGTACCGTTTTAGACTGGTATTTCTTGGCTGAATGAAGTTTCCTCCCCCCCCTCCCGCGCGAAGCGCCAAAGCTTTGATGTTTCATTAAATTATTATAAAAAAGAAGACGATTTGCTGTACCGTTCTCGACTGTTTATCCTTTTCTGAATTCATTTCCCCCCCCCTCCCGCGCAAAGCGCGGAAGCTTTGACGTTCAATTAAATTATGAGAAAAAGCAGACAATTCGGTGTACTGTTCTTGACTCTTAATCCTTATCTGAATGAAGCTTCCCCCCTCCCGCGCGAAGTGCGGAAGTTTTGACGTTTCCTCATATTATTAGAGAAAGAACACGATTCGTCGTACCGTTTTCGACCCTTAATAAGCCCTATTCATCTGAACTCAGTTTCCCCCTCTCCCGCGAAGCGCTAAAGCTTTGACATTTCCTCATATTATTAGAGAAAGAACACGATTCGTTGTACCATTTTCGACTCTAAATAAGCCCTATTAATTTTGTCTGAATTCAGTTAGAAGCATTGACATTTCCTTAAATTATTAGAGAAAGAAGACGATTCGTTGTATCGTTCTCGACTCGTCTAAATGAAGTTTTCCCCTTCCGCGGAATTTTTGGCGTTTCATCACAATATAGAGAAAGGAAGACGATTCATCGTACCGTTTTCGACTCTTATTAAGCCCTATTCATCCTAATTCAGTCCCCCAGCTCGCGCGAAGCGCGAAAGCTTTGACGTTTCCTCAAATTATTAGAGAAATAACACGATTCGTCGAACCGTTCTCGAAGTTTTCAATGAAGTTTTCCCCTTCTGCGCGAAGCTCGGAATTTTTAGAGTCTAATCACAATATAGTGAAAGGAAGACGATTCCTCGTACCGTTTTCGAATCTTATTAAGCCCTATTCATCTGAATTCAGTTTCCCCCGTTCGAGCGAAGCGCGAAAGCTTTGACGTTTCCTCAAATTATTAGAGAAAGATTACGATTCGTTGTACCGTTTTCGACTTTTAATAAGCCCTATTTGTCTGAATCAGTTTCCCACTCTCGCGCGAAAGCTTTTACGTTTCCTTAAATTTTTAGAGAAAGAAGACGATTCGTTGTACCGTGTAAATGAAGTTTCCCCTTTCGCGCGAAGCGCGCAATTTTTGGCGTTTCATCACAATAAAGAGAAAGGAAGACGATTCGTCGTACCGTTGTTGACTCTTAAACCTTGTTTGAATTTAGTTTCCCCGAAAATTTTAAGCCTCTGATTTCTTTAGCTGATATTATAGGAACATGAAACTTCGAGAAAATACAAGTATTGTAGTTGTAGTCACTCTCGAAGTCGTCACAGCGGATAAAAAGTCACAGTTCGTAGGGAAAAAAACTTGTCGGCCGACTGACAATACATCTCACCGACTTCAAACTTCTGCATTGATATAGTACACGAGGATCGAGCAAGAATACCGACACAGCTGACCCGACACAGCAACATATTTACCTGTTTCTTTCTTGCTCCCTCGACGAGACGACTCCACCAACAACCCTCTTCTCTCTTTTACTCCCACTCCTCCTCTCTCAGACTCTTACCTCCCCTCTCTCTCCTCTCTTTCATCCCCCGTTTCTTTTGTTTCCCTTTCACTCTTTTTTCTTCCTTTTTCCTTGTCTTTCTTTTCTTTCTTTTCCTTTCTTTCCTCTCCTCCCTCTTTTTCTTTTTTCTCTTTCTTTCTTCTCTTTTATTTCCTTTCTTTTCCTTTCTTTCCTTTCTTTCCTCTCCTCCCTCTTTTTCTTTTTTCTCTTTCTTTCTTCTCTTTTATTTCCTTTCTTTTCCTTTCTTTCCTTTCTTTCTTTTCTTTTCCTTTTCTTTTTTTCTTTACTTTCCCTTTCCCTTTCTTTTTTCCCTCTCTTTTTTTCCCTCTCCCTTTTCTCTTTTTCCCGACGGCACGCAATTTTACCGACAATATCCTGACAGGTGGGGGGGGGGTGTCGCACCCCCCCACACCCCCCCCCTTTGGCGACGCCCCTGTGCTCAGGGGCTCAAACGCCATCACAGTTTTATCACCCAGATTGGAGCCGATGCTAGGACACCAAATTGCACTTTGCTTTAAATTTGACATAACGTCAAAATTATTGTTCAAGAACAAAATTCCTTTTTAGATTCATGATATGAAGCCATGTAAATTTTGTAAAATTTCTGTTTTCAAATACAACGCGCTACAAATTAATGCTACCACACGTTTTGATCAGTACTATATCATGATTCCTATTAAGGGTATGACTATGAAAAGATTGTATAAACTTTGTTTCAATTTTTATTTATCAAATACACAGACGTGCCTTTGATACGAGTTCTTACTGGATTGGGTTCAATGACCTCGATGAAGAGGGAGCTTGGGCCTGGACTGATGGCTCAGTTACATCCTATACCAACTGGTATTCTGGAGAACCATGTAAGTAAATAACAACGAATTCATTTTGCAGAATAAGTAAAGGCGGTAGGCATGTTAGACGTGGATGTCCCTCCGATAGAGACTGAAATATAAGCATAATTTATTCAAGCTGAACTTCTTTCCATGACCATTCATAATAATACATTATTGATCACCGAACAAAATTATGAAGGTGCCATCGTGGCGCTCCTACAAAAATTATCCGCACTGTGATTCGTCAAAGATATAGAATAAGGGCTTGGGTTTGCGTTGCACTAACATTTTAGGGTTACTTGTATGTTAAGTCGAGTGTTTAATTTTGTTGCAGGGTTTGGTTAGGGTAGGATGTTGATCGAGGAGCAATTATTACTGGAGCATGTTTCAAAACAAAGACAGTTCTTAAATCAAATATGAAATATAGCTTATAAGCTAAGCTCCTCATTTCTGATATTGTTATCTCTTTATTTAGCTGGTGGATCTGAACATTGTGGTGTATTACGATGGAGTTCAGACGGCACATGGTATGATGCAAGCTGCTCGTCAACATTCGGCTACATCTGTAAATACCCGCTAAACACCAGTAAGTCACACTCCATATGTTTATAATAAATATATGGTCTCTATGACTCAGGGTTCGAATATAATTCAACGTTAAACATAGAAATTGCTTTAGTGAATTTTCCACCTTGTAAAACAAGGTCTCTTAGCTCTAGACTAGCTCTATTGCTTAGTGTAGCCTATTTGCTGAATTATAATGATATAGGTGAAAATAAAATGAAATAACGTATTTTTTTTTAATACTTAAATGAGGATCACCGTCATTTGAAGACGTTCAGTAAGAGGTTCAGTCACACTTAACTCATCGACCAATAGCTATACCATGATGACTTAAAATTCAAGTCCGAGTAGAACCGAAGAAAAAAAAACTCCTTGGTATAATTATTTACTCTCCCTTCCTCTTTTCTCTTGATCAGTTTCCTGTGCTGAATGGAAGCGTAAAGGCTATACATCTGATGGATACTACACAATAGATCCTGATGGGAGAAATAATGGAGTCGATCCATACAGAGTATACTGTGATATGACTACGGATGCTAGCACAGGTAACATATCAACAATAAATTATTATTTATGTATTATGACGAAATTTTCCGTGTGTTTACTCCCCGCCCCCCCCCCCCACTCAGTGTTATTTAGGGTACGCGTATGCTCGTTCCCTCTTTTTGAAAACACCCCCTATCTGAGGACTGCTAACATTTCCGAACCCCCCATTCGCGGGCTTTTAGCGGGCTTTTCCTGCCTTGGAGACCCCCCTAAATACGGAAAAATGCTCAATGTACCCCCCTAAATTCGGAATAATTTCTCAGGAATCCAAAGAGATGAGAGAAAAAAAGAAAAACACCCCCTATTCAAAGAAATCTCCGGGTGAAAAGTCAAATACAGCCTTTTTTTTTACAATTCTCGGGCCGGACTTTGTCGCACGAAAAGTAACCCTTTACCGGACATTTTGGTAACACGCATGCGGTCATTTCGACCCCGGAGTGGGGGGGGGGGGGGGGGGGAGGGGGGGAGGGGGGGGGGCGGGGTTTACTCATTAATATTACAATTTGTCTTGGTTATCTCGGCTAGGTATTACAACGTTTGAGCACCAGGAGACAAATCGATCTTTAGTAACAGATGTAGAGGCGCCTTTTAGTTTCATCCGAAATATTACATATGGTGACAAGTCGGTTAATCAAGTGGCCACCGGTGCCGATATCAGCGGGGAGTGCTACCAATATATCAAGGTAGGGTTACACCGTGTGTTCTACTTTTTCCTCAGAGTTCCTTGATGTTATAAACAATATATATATATTTATGTATATATATAAATGATGAGAAATTGCAAACAATAGTAACATGGCACTTATGTGTTCTACTTTTTCCTCAGAGTTCCTTGATGTTATAAACAATATATATATATTTATGTATATATATAAATGATGAGAAATTGCAAACAATAGTAACATGGCACTTATCATGGTAATGAGGTCGAGAGAACAAGAGCAAAGCAAAAATGTATATCACAGATAATATGTAAACTAATGATAGGGCATGTCTGTGGAATAGCAAAGGACAGAAACACAAATACATTAGGATAATGGGAGTCGGTTTTCTTTGGAAACTGAAAGAGAGAAGAACAGTGATCATTCAGAAAAATACATGTAGATATTGATAATGGCCTAGAAGACGATTGTGTCGAATAGTACGTGTTATAAAATGATGACGTAGATCCTAATCAAATAATTGGTTGAAAGCGTACACGTGACCTGGCATTTATTTTGCCTAACGTGTAATTTGGGTAACGACCGGTCATTACCCAGTGGTAACGACCGGTCATTACCACATCTTGTTGTTGCTATCGTACCCATTGAGATTTCATCGTTTTACTTTTACTCGCGAGAATGGCAGCCGCGGCATTTAAAGTGCCTACTTTTGAAATTCTTTCAACTGCACAAATGCAAGAGTTATTGAATGGGACTGATTCTGCTAGTACCAAGAAGAGCATAAAGTTCGGCTTTGCGAAATTTGAAGCTTTTTTGGGCCTGAAACAAATTGAATTGGGTGAAATCACAGCCGACAGGCTTCGACTGGATAACGTTTTGTGCACTTTCTATTCAAGTCTCCGTCGCGAAGATGGATCGTGGTATAGCAAGAAAACGATGCAAGTGATCAGGTATGGTGTACAAAGACACTTTTTGGACTTGATAACTTTGATATTCGTGACAAGGCAACATTCTCACAAAGTGTGAGAATGTTTAAAGCCGTCTTAGTGAAGCTCAAGAAGGAAGGCAAAGGCTCCACCAAGCACAAACCCGCGATCTCAGCTAGTGACATGGAAATCATACAAAACTCGTTGGTGTTCGATTGTGACACGCCAGCTGGATTACAGAACAAAGTCTTCGTCGATTTTATGACATATTTCTGTAATCGTGGTCGAGAAAATCTTCGAGAACTTAAACCAGACGATTTTCGACTTGAGACAGATGAAGACGGACTTCGATACATCACTAAAAGAGACAAAGAACAATCGTGATGATGATGATGAGGTGTCCAACAACGGAGTGATGTACGAAATACCTGGAAGTTCAAAGTGTCCAGTTGAGAGTTTCATGCAGTTTGTATCGAAGCTGAACAAAGATTGCCCTTTTCTATGGCAGAAACCAAAAGCAAAGAAGCCAGAAGATGGTGACAACTGGTACTGCAATGCTCCAGTTGGCAAATAAGATGAAACAAATTTCCCATAAAGCTGGATGCTCAAAGTTGTACACAAACTACTGCTTAAGAGCAACATGCATCACGACCCTGGATAGAGCCGGTTTCGAGTCTCGAGACATTCAATCAGTGAGTGGTCATCACAGTGAGCAGTCACTCAGGAATTACTGTAACACTAGCCACGAGCGGAAGAAACAAATGTCCTCACATCTTGGGAGTCATCTCTACGAGAAACGGAACATCACCTTGCCTAGTGCAACTCCTTCCGGTCCAGATTCTGGTCCTGGACCAGGTCCAAGCAGGCCTAATCGCGCCTATTCCATGCACACGACCAGACAGCCGCTTGAAATAGTAGTTCCGGATCGTGACTCAGATAATGTAGATGTTCATGTGAATTCCCATCAACAACTATCCTTTTCGCTTTCGCAGGAAAAGGTACACCAGGACCTTTCAACGACTTCAAATATTTTTCAAATCCACGATTGTTGATGAACATTTATAATAATTAATGGAATGTTCAAGATAAGACTTTGTGTAGGCCTAGATCTACATGTACATATGTTTGGATTTGACTTGAGTTTGACTTTGACTATTTCAGCTTTTTACACAATTCTACATGTACATTATCGCTGTTTGGAAGTTGCACTTTGGAAAGACATTTTTACCTTGCTGGTTCGGGTTCTAAGTTACTTCAAGTTCTACGTAGACTCGAGTCTAGACGTTGATTGTTCAATTTGGAGTTTCAATTTCAAGTTTTTCTATGACCTGTTGCATTGATTTACAAGTTTATAATGGATGATCCTGTTGATATAAAAGGTAAGACTAAAAAAGTAAGATAAAAAACAACGAGTTCTAGATCTAGAATCTAGTCAAGAGCCTAGGTTAGAACTTAGATTTAGAAATGTAGAACAGACCTAGATCTAGATCATACTCTTAGATGTAGACCTAGACTAGATCTCATTCTTGAGATGAGGTTGATTTATCAAATAACAAGGATCCACGTCATAATTTTATAAAACAAATAATACACATCAATTTGTTCGGGCATTAGTAACATTACCCACACTCGGTACCTTTGAAAAAGTCTAACCCTTGTGTGGGTAATTCTTACTAATGCCCTCACTGCTGTGTATTTTTTGTATACTATGACATGCTACATCAAAGCTAGGGTCCAACATTACCTATTTTCCTGTGATCGCAGATATTCAGCAATCTCAAGGTGATATTTCTTTTCTTTTTTTCTCTTCCATTACCGTCTTAGTACGAATGCCACCATTCTATAATAACTGGCTATACAGCTTGGTATGACAGAGACGGAAAACAGAAGAACTACTGGGGTGGAGCCACGGTAGACAGCGGACAGTGCGCTTGTGAAATCTCAGGTATGATTGTAGGTCACCATAGAGGGCGTCCTTGGCTTACTGGATCAGAGCCATCCATGTACAGAGTTTGGCCAACTTGCATGGTATCAGTTGGTTACAACATGACGTAATCTAATTCATTTTTTTTGTTTGTTGTGCTAGCTCTTGACAAAGCAGTATTCGCAATATTGTAACCAACTAGAACCGTGTTGCTCAAACTCAGTATATTGATTGTTCTGCACCGAATGGAATGGGATTATCTCACATGAATGCAACAGCAGTAATTTCCTTGTAAAACATTATCTCAAATAGTGAAATACTATTCCATATCATAAACCGAAGAATTGGCCTTGCAAAAGTTGTCAACATTGCAGCTTTTTGCGCACTAAAACAAAAAACAAGCAGGTAGGAGAAACATGTAAATACGATTAATTTGAAATGAACAACCTACATAGCCCATCCAGATAAGCTATGAACGAATGGATCTTGATCTTCGTTTTTCAGGTTCATGTACCAACGGTCACCAATGCAACTGCAATACCAATGACAATAACTGGAGAGAGGACTCGGGGTATCTTACCGATAAGGCTACTCTACCTGTTACTGAAATGAGGTTTGGTGACACAGGAGACACCGTCGAGTACGGGTATTATACGCTAGGACCATTATACTGCAAGGGAGATGAATCTTGTAAGTTTTATATGAAAACGATCACTTATTATTACATAGCTTCGTAACAATTTGTTATCCTAAAAAAGGTTGGCAATAAACGTATCTGGCACTATGACTCCCAGAAAGAGAGGTAGTATGAAACAAATTTAAATTTGCGCTCCGAGAAATGGTGGTTATCATACTTGTTAGATGATAGAGATGATGGTTACGTTGACAATGCAGATAATGATTTAAACGATGAATATAATGTTGATGGCGATAATGATGATGACGACGAAGACGACAATGATAATGAACCCGATAATATAAAAATCAGGGATTAACATTCAGATAAAATATTTGGCCAAATGACACTGACCTTGTGCTTCGTCCTTTCTTTCCATTCCTTAGTCCTTGTGACGGGTCGTACAGATTTTATGTTCATCAAAGAAAGGCATCTTACAGGTTACAACAACGCAGTCCTGTCTAGCGTCACGGTTGAAGAATGCGCCACAGCCTGTGTGTCAGCCTCCAGCTTCATATGTAGATCGTTTGACTATACTCCATCCACGTGCTATCTCAGTGCGGAGAATGACTTGACTGTTGACCCATCTAGCGATCCTCCTCTTCACCTGTTTGTTCGGATCAGTAAGTTTTCAGTTCCATGTCAGTCTTGTGGATTCTTACTTAGCTCAGAGGGCGCTGATGTGGTGACATTGTATTTGATTTACAACAGCCGTTCGATTCAATTCAACACTCATTCAATCGGTCAATCTGTCCACAGCCAATAAACCCAGGCATTTATTAAACAATCGTAAGAAATCTCCTGAGTTTGCAAATGAATGTACTCGATGTTTCTGGATTTACCGTTCGCTTTTCAAACTATTCCGAAATGTTCCCCCAACTCCTAGTTAGGCACAATTCCACCTGACTGTGATAAACTTTGCATTAACAAGATTTAGTTTTTATATTAATCCCAATCTTTTTCCCCACCTTTATCTCCTCAGTGGACCGCATTGAAGACCCATTTACTGGTGAGTAAATCACCTTACTTTTCTTTTCTTTAGCATGATACGAATTGATAGTGATATGTATTGATGTACGGTATTTCAATGTTAGTACCGTTTGTTACCATGTGTATTTCCATCTACCTGCTTCCTGGGAGAAATTTCAATTGTTTAAACATATTTGTGGCTTACACCCAGTTAATAAGATCGATTGATCGATCTGTAATTTTTAAAAAATGTCAGACAAAATCTTGGAACCAGCCGGACTTGAACCTGCATCTACTACTTGCCGGGGAGCGACTCTACCACCAGGCCATCACTGGTTCATGGCACAGTCAAGATGAACTAGAAACAAATACCCAAGCTCTCCTGATTCATTCTGACTTATTAATATTCATTAGTTCGCCATACGACAATGTAATGCTTCCTGGGAGAAATTGCAATTATTTAAACATATATGTTGCTTACACCCAGTAAATAAGATCGATTGATCGAGCTGTAATTATAAATCAAGTCAGAAAAAATCTTGGAACCAGCGGGACTGTGCCATGGACCAGTGATGGCCTGATGGTAGAGTCGCTGTCCGGCAGTTGTAAATTCTACCTTTTGGATAATATATTTGATTACTTTTTACCATGTAAAAGTTCTTTGCACAACTGAAATCCTCGAGGAATCTATTGGAATTATGATGTCACCGCTTGGAGTCATATTTTAGGTGACTTTTTAATATTTGAAATTTACTCTCTAAGTGAGATTTACTCTCTTATTTATATTCATTATTCGGACCACGTGTGTTTATTCCTTCAATCACGCATCGTGGTTCCGTGCGTCGTTCACCCGCGTATTTTCAACACCACAAAGGTTTACTTCACTCCTGCTTACATCTCAGAGTCCAGACGTCTCTATGAGTTTTTCTCTACATTCGAGATTCTTCCGTGCCTATCACCTCTTTTACGGCACGTCAACTCTCTCTCTACCGTCTTCAACGGGCTGGCAGTTTCCCAGTGGAACGTTTAAATCAGGACCCGACATAGCGCTTGATTCTCCGCTGGGAGCTGCCAGTTTCGTCTCCGGTAGCTTTTCAAACACAAACTCGACTCACCGTAGTTCGTTTGCCACTTCATCTACGAGTTCGACTCACTGGAACTCACCATCAAAGTTCGGCGCATCAATCGAGCGACTCACTGCTCAACACCACTACCGGCTTTGATGCCTGCATTTTCTACCTTGACCTCTGACATCAAACGACTCACTGTTTTCATGGTCGAGCGCCACATTCTTCTCTTCTCTTCTCGCCTGAGAGCTTCTTCATCATTATCACCACCATGAGCGTCAGCGTTGAGATCCTTCACGGCTTTTCAGTCACGACAACGAAGCTGCATCTCCGCCTTCAAGCCTCCGCATCCTCATCGCGTGAGCCCCTTTCTTCGTTTCATCCGTCATCATCTTCATTGGACTTTCGACTTAATTTCTATCATTGTCGTAAGCTATATTAATTCACTGCATTTATTCATGTCCTTCTCATTATAAGACCATTTAATCTCCGTACAATATTATCAATTCTCATTCATTTGATTCTTATTCTGACTTGTCTACACTTTGTAAGTGTGCAGTCTATTCAGTACCTCAATAAAATAACGGAAAGGGAATATTTTTGTCAATGTATTTTATTACAATCTTGCTTCCTCGGAGCTAAAATAAAAATAGAGTTATGTTGTGTGATTAATGAACACGCCTTTACAATATTCATTCACATTACTGCACACACTCATATCTCTAAAGAAGCACCTGTAACCAGAGCTAGATCTACCAAGGAGCGTATCAACCCTGCTTTAGTGCAGGACATCATCAAAGACATTCTACAGAATGAAGGCTTTATTCATCTGGTTAAGGAATCTATTAAAAAAAGAATGAATGAAATGGAAGAGTCTATTGATAAGCTGAAAGCAGATATATTTGACTTGCAGACTAGCAACGACAACAAATCCAAGGAAATCACGATTCTCAAAGACAAAGTCAGCACTCATCAAAATCACTTTGCTAGAATAGACAACAAGGTGAATGCTCAGGAACAGTACTCCAGACGAAACTGTATTCGGGTATTTGGTAGCGCTAAAAGAAATGGAGAAAACACTGATAAGATCATAATTGACATAGCGAATAACATTCTACATGTAGACCTTCGATTAGAAGACATCGATATCAGCTAAAAGAAATGGAGAAAACACTGATAAGATCATAATTGACATAGCGAATAACATTCTACATGTAGACCTTCGATTAGAAGACATCGATATCAGTCATAAAGTAGGGAAAAAGAAGGAGAAAGAAGGCAGACAGATACCACTTGGTATTATAATAAAGCTTAAAACATACAAGAAAAGGCAGGAGATCCTTAAGAAAAGGCGCAGACTGAAAGGTCAAAATAAGTCAATAGTCGAGGACCTCACGTCTAGTAACCAGGAACTACTTAATCGTGCAAAAGCTAGTCCAACGGAACAACATGTTTGGAATTCAGACGGTCGCATCTTTGCCCTTTTCAAAGATAAAGATTTGGGCATTAAGATCAACTAAAGTGACTGTAATTAGGAACCAGAGATAAGAAAGATAATAATAATAGGGTAATCTCATTTTTAACTTTTCCTTGGATGGATGACACACAGTTATTTGTTTATCCTCCTAACTGGACTTTGATCAGTGAATATTTTCGGATATTCCTCTTCTTTGTTTTAATGCACTGTTTTTAATATTTAAATTGTTTGTATCTTTTTCTTTTTTTACAAAGTATGTTCTTTTTTTCTTTTCATTTTAGTATGTTTGAATGTATGTCAGACGAACAGGATCAATTGTAAACTGTTAACTGTAACTTTCAGCAGCCAGTATTCATGTATTTACAATTTAATCTTTATATATACCCTGATGCATTGGGAAATATGAATATTATTGAATGTATTTATGAATCCGTTAGCTGATATTGATTCAGATTCAAATTTATATAATTTATTGAATACAAATTCTTGCTCTTACACACCAAATGAGTTTAACATAAAGTTTCATAAACATCATGGTCTCGGTATATGACATGTCAATGCTCGTAGCCTTCAGAAATTTTTCGAAAGAATTTCTGAATTTATATCATCAATTCAAATTTCATTTTCAATTATTGCAGTGTCTGAAACGTGGATTACTGATGTACCAATTTTACCCTTTGAGCTAGAAGGTTATACATTTTTGAATTCCAACAGACTTTTTGGTCGTGGAGGAGGTGTAGCTTTTTTTTGTATCAAATCAGTTGAAATATCGAGTAAGAAATGATCATATTATTTGTAATGAGAATGAGATAAATGATTATGAATATATGTATATTGATATCATAAATCATTGTCACACCAAAACTACAGTTGGTGTTATATACAGAAAGCCAAGTGGTAATATTAATGATTTCTTAAATTGTTATGATGATATGTTATGTAAGCTCAAATGTGAACATTCGAACTTATAAATTACTGGGGATTTCAATATTGATATCCTTAAACATTTAAGTAGTTCTGATGCTGCCAATTTTTTAAGTATCAATTCTTCGTATGGCTTCGAACCACTCATAAAAAATCCTACTCGTATTACTGTAGATACTGCTTCCTTAATTGATAATATATTTACCAATGTTATCAATTCTACAGTTGATGGTGGAAGTTTGTGTGTGGACATTTCTGACCACCTGCCTATTTTTCACCTTTCTCAAATTGTATTAATTCTTCTCATGAATTAATGATTAATCTTTCAAAAGTGATATACAATGTTGCATTGCACCATTTTTAGGCTTTATAGATAAATAATGACAACGAAGTCCATATATTGTACATATTATGCTAATTATGCTATTTAAAACAATCGTATTACTTAAAAATAAAAATCGGTGTCATAACTGAATTCCTTTTCATAGAAAACTCTTGAAAAGTCGTATTATCCATGTTTTCAGGCTTCCTGGATTGAGATTAGCAACATTATTACATATTGCAAATATGCTAATTAGATGATAATGCTAATATGGCTATTAAAAAAATTGTCCAAGGTTGCCAAGCTGGCAACCAAGCTGAATTTACTTCAATACTCATCTAGAAAACAAATCAACAAAAAAACCTCGTACTTAACAACTTTTCAAGGTCTGGAAAAACTTCTACAGGACTTATTCATGATGTAAACGAAATTCACCTTAACAACATTCTGACATGTCGCCTTTAAATGAAATTTTCCCTATGATGACGTCATCAACATTTTTGGAGGTAATCTTGTAGAGAATTGTCTTAGCTTACACATACCAATATTTGGAAGAAAATCAATCAATACTTACAGAGATACAATCAATTGTCAATAGATATGCTGACGTCATAATATGCAAATTCGTATTTTGAGTTCCAAGGCCATTATGATGATGTCACGATATACTTAATGGCCAAATGAGACATGAAATTATATCTCCGACTCATACTTTATCGACATATGAATGAAATGAGGGGGGGGGGGGGGGGGGGTCCCGTGCATCCTAAAGAGCCCCCCCCCCCCCTGGCGCTCAATTGTGCAATTTTTTAAATTTTCGAGGCTGGACTGGATGGACGTATCGGATCAAATGTAGTTGAAATACCTAACTACACAACCCTGTATTCCCGCAATATCTCCCGTTTACTTTCACTTATAAGAAGGCAATTATGTCCTAGTTAGTAAAATAACACTTCTGCTAATTTCATTAAATTATTAAATATAACCTTCGGTTTTCCTTCATTTGGCAGTACCTATATCGCCGATGTACCATTGATGCAGCGCATGCGCATATGCACTCTCAACAGAAAAATATATTGAAAAATCAGAGCTCGTCTGACTAAAATTGGGTGTAAAATTACACCCCTCAAATGACTATTCTGTACACCCTTGAGTATTTCCGTGTTTTACTCCCTAACAGGTGTAATAGGGGGTGCCCTTTTTTCCAATTTCGTTTTACTCCCCAAGAACAACTTTTATTTCTCTGTGTGTAGGGGACTTGGAACTTGTCTGGATTCCTACGTGTAGATGGCCCAGTTGTTGGAATGAGGTTTACCTCAGGACTGTCAATTAGTCTGTTGATTATGCAGTAGACCATACATACTCTCTGTTGTGCCCTTTTTTCCTGAAGTGTGGTCCACTGGAGTTGCTTTAGCATATCATCTACGCTGCTTGTACGCCCAAAGTCTCTTAAGGCAAAGCGGGCATAGCGACGTTGTATCATTTCTAGTCTTGTGATGTTCTTCTGGGTAAATGGATCCCATACCACAGCAGCATACTCCAGTACTGGAAGGACAAGTGTTTTGTAGCACAACACTTTTGTCCTGAGAGAGCAGTCTCTGATATTCCTCTGCAGGAAGCTGCTAACATAATTTGCCGACTTGGCATCGTTTTGTTACATCGTTGGGACGCAATTCGAACATGTGCATTGCATTCACAGCTTCAAACTACGAGAACATAACGTCAAACTAAAGGTTTGGGGTTCCTATATTTGTTTTCCTCTGCGACAAAGTGAAACGTGTCGATTTACTTTGGCAACTTGTTAGTTTCAAGGATTGTCGTACTAAATAATTCACACAAACTTATATAAAATATTTATCCTTCAGATTTAGAAAATATTAAGCATAAAGATTCAATATTAGCAAATAAAATATCCAAGTTATTGTTCAAACTTGCCGACGGCATAAAAACGCAAGGCGGTCAGGACGTGCATCCGCATGCGATGTGTGTGTCTCTCCAGACCAGTGTTGGAGTCAGCTAGCTAGCAAGTAACTGGTCCGTAAATCGCTGTTGGTTTGGTAAAACGACAGCGATGCAAAAAATCCCGGAAAAAATCTTCGTTGCCATTAATGTAAAAGGTTTGTTTCTTTCCACAAGAGGTCTCTCTGGTCTCATTATTTGCAATAATTCGTTGTAATAGTGTCTTCTTCTCTAAATATCTAACAAATACGCCATTGCGAAAAATAGGTAGACCTGACTTAAGCCAGACTGAGCCATACCTAAACTAGGTGTACCCCCAGGTTTAAATATGTGTACAATTTTTACAAAGTTAAACCCGACGTAAACCTAGGTTTAAGTTAAACCTGACTTCAGAAACGATATCTCCATGGTTAAACCTAGGTTTAAATCTGAGAGTTAAGCGAGACTTAGACTAGACTTAAACCTACGTTTAAAGTTAAACCTGACTTCAGAATACGGCCAACAGGGTTGATCTCCCAAGTCTGGTACAATTAAAATATCAAATCGTCCCATTTGTAGTATGTTAGTCTCCTTCCCAGACGTTTATATTTGTCCAGTTATTCAGCCCAGTTATATGAAATGTTTACGTCTCTCCCACGGATTGTTTACATGTCTATACTTCTCGCTTTCTCCATATAGTAAATATTCAATTCTATTTATGCAAGAAATGTACATTTCATCGTTCTGTATTGCATCTCTGTTTCACTTCCTCTCTCTTGTTCTGCCGCTCTCCTTAAATTGCTCTGTCTCTGCATCTCTCTCTCCCTCTCTCTCTTGACTCTCTCACCCTCTCCCTCTCCTTCTGTTGCCCTGTCTTCCATTGTCTCTGCCTCTGTCTCTTACTATCTCAACCTCTCACTTTCCCGCCTCTGTCTTTCGTTCTCCCTCTTTTATGTCTTTGGATGTTCCTTAATTTTCTCTAGCCGTACCCTTTGCCCCTTGTATTCTTATTTCACCCTTACCATGTTCCTTACAGTCCTGCCTTCTTCTGAAGTGCATGAATTCTGATTCCTCTTGTATCCCTCTGTCCAGCTCATTTATTTTTGTACATGACTATACCACGTCTTCCTCTCTCCTTCTCTATATCTATCTTCTACCCTATATCTCTCTCTGTCTCTCCACCTTACCGTTCACACTTTAGATCCTTTGGAGAAAAAAACAGACAGACCACCTCCTTCGTCTTCAGTGACGAATTCCTATCTCGTTCTTTTTTTAATTTTTATTTCTACTCTTTTTTTGAGCGGGGGCGGGGGGAGGCAAGGGCCTTTTGCCCCACCCCCACCCCGATCCACAACTTGTTGGCGGGAAAATTGCAACTAATACCCCCTTCTTTTCTTTTCTTCTTCCCTAATATCCTTCCCCTTTATCTCCTCTTTTCCTTTTTTCTTTCCATTTCCTTCCTTCTCTCTTATTTTTTTTAATTGGGGGGGGGGGAGGGGGGGGGGAGGCAACAGCCTAGGAGGCGAGGCCCCCCGATCTCCTTCTTCCCCATTTTCTTTTCTTCTTCCTCTTCTTTCTTTCTCTTTCTCTCCTCTTTACCTTCTTTGACTTCTCTCTCTCTCTCTCCCTTTTTCCCCTTTTATTTCATCCTTCCCCCCCCCTTTTTCCCCCTTTTTTTCCCAGGGTGGGGAGGGGGGGGGGGGGGGTGGCGGGCCGGGCCCCCCCCTCTGGATCCGACACTGGGGATATCACCCTAACTTATTTTGGACTCAACAAAAATGGTGATACTGCCATGGCGTTGACGGATTGGCAGCTCGAAACTACTAACGTGTGGCCCTGCGTAATCTCTATAAAGAGATTATTTTGTCTTCATCAATATTTATTGAATTCAAAGAGTTGCGATTGAACCGTATCAATCGCAAGTCTTCTTTCTCTTAAAGACCGTCAATACAAAAAGCAAATTTGATAGATCCAGTAGGGGTTCACATTTGTTCTAAATTAATGACATACCCCTAGCTCAACATATGGAGCTTGTGTCGAATGGAAATTCGTTAAACATTGCAATTGCATACTTCCAACAAGTCCCTGTGGGCTTGATACTTTGATACTCTGATACAAAGCAGAAAGCTGCCCATGTTACATCAAATGCTAACCGCATTATCATATTCCAGAGAAGCGCGCGCTGTGCAGAGGTTCGGTTAGCTACATCGTTCTATAATAATGTGCAAAAAGCTGATCGTCGATTACTACTGCGGTATAAATAGTCTGGGAGAACATCAATGAGCATCAATTATTCCCATGCTATTAACGTAGGATATTATTTTTTGTACCTCTGACATTTATACCTCTGACATTTATACCTCTGACATTTTTACGTCTGACATTTTTACGTCTGACATTTTTACCTCTGACATCTTTACCTCTGACATTTTTACTTGGCACCGGGACCGGTCTGTTCACACGCCATTAGTCATTATGATCATATTCTAGTCCCTGACTTATTTACCATGTATCTATCAACTGATGCTACCTTGGTATTTCGATTCTAGTATATGATTTATTTTCTCGTTATCTTTTAACTCTGATGCTTCCTTGGTAATTCTAACTTCTGTCATTTCTCTTCACTAACACCTATAGGTCCCACACCATCCTCTTCACTAACACCTATAGGTCCCACACCATCCTCTTCACCTACTTCCTCTTCTCCACCAAAATCAACTTCAGCTGGAGGTTCTTCAAGCTCCATAGCAACTGTCGTAGGAAGCGCTGTTGGTGCTATTGGTGTGATTGTTATCGTTATAGTTCTCATCATCATCTTTTACAAGCGAAGAAGGTTAGAGAAATACCTTGTACTTAACTTGTCCCTCTTATTAGTAGTCCATTCTCATCGAACTCCTCCAACCAAGATGATAAAACCGTATGGTCATACAAATATAAGCTGAATTATGATTGTATTTTTTTTAATAATTAAAATTATTTTAATACTTTCTTCTTCGTTATTAAATGCTATTCAATGTAAATATTCTAAAGCATAACACTTTGTAAATGTTATGGCAACCCGCTTGAAAGACTTATTATGTTAACGACATGTACTTTGAAAGTACCATACCAATTCCCACATGTCATGTAGTTGGACTTTATTTTTTATTGTTTTATCTATTTAATCGATGCAATTTATCTATGGTTTCCTAATAATAACTTTCAGCAATAAATCAGCCACTACTAAGTCTAAAGGGAAGGAGTCCGATTCGTCTCCGCAGTATGAGAACCCTGTATTTGATCAGTCAGAGACAGACGTCCATACCTACCAAGATTGTAATACCGATGCTGAGAGATATGTGAATCGTACCGACCCTCATACCTACCAAGATCTTCAGAATCCTGATCAAGAGGCTAACTACAAAGGATTGAATGACGCCATAAAGAGAGATTATGTCAACGTGCCAGGCATTTAAACAGTTATATGATAAAACATTAAATAAATTATTAAAGGTACTATGTCCCACAGGCGCGTACGCAGGGGGGGGGGGGGGGGGGGGGTCGAAATATCGATCGGTCAATTTTTTTTTAATTTACGGGACAAATAAAATATTAAAAATGTGCCCCCCCCCCCCATCCCCCCCCCCCCCGTTTACTCAGCGGCCGGCTGAATTGTTGCGAAATTTTTCATAAAATCCTGGACCAAAAAAAAAAAGTGCTCTTACCCCCCCCCCCCGCATATTCAGCGGATTTTGGCGCGATTTTCAAATTTTAACCACCCCCCCTTCGAAAAAATCCTGCGTACGCGCCCGATGTCCAATCTCCAGGCCACAATAATGAAAGGTTAAATTAAAACGGCATTAAAAAATAATACTAATTTAGAACATCTCTCAAAAAAAAAGCGCTTGTAAATGCATTTTTGTGAAAAAAATAATGACCGTTAGTTGTGAAATCAAATTTAGTGATCGCGGTCGTTTAATAAAATAGTCTGATTTTCAGACCCTTGTACCGAATGGTCGTTCATTTTGTGCTGCGCAAAGATTTAATCAGTTTAATTGTGGTCGTTACAAGATTGGTTTATTGATGCAGACAAATGCTCATGCATCCTTTACAGCTCATTTTATGTAGATTATTACCAAAGAAAAAAGACGTCAGTCACACACTCAATAGTGTCTGACAGTGAAGTCTAGAAAGTAAACGGGTTTCCTTGCATAATTTGAATACTAGGCGTCTCACTGCTAACGTTTAACTTTCACACTTGGGACATACGTGACATATTCATAATTCCAGCCAGCAAAGTTCGACAAAATTCGATATTGGCAGAAAAGGGACACACTACCTTTAACGTGCTGATTAAGAATTACATTGTAAATACATGAGGAGAGGAAAGATCCAAGTCCATCACAAAGTTTGTAACAATTTTCAGTCTCAAAATATTACGTAAATGTGTCCACTTCAATGATAAAATATGTACATATCTCAATACATTGACGAGAAATAGTAATTTTGCAAAAATGCATGTAGTTATACTAAATACAGTAACTGTAACTGTTATAAAGAGTAGTGCTTTTCAAAATACAAGTAACTGATGAGGGTGCTTTACTACTAGTTTGAAAAAGAAATACCTTCAATTAATATTATGTCCTGTATTTTAATGTATGTGATCGTGATAATCATATACCGGTATTGTTTTATGTATCCTTTCCTCTTTGAACATGATAGACCTCTTTATTTACCATATTTTGTTTGTATATGTTTGTATGCTTTTAAATATTTGGTTCACATAATGTATATTTTGTTCACTTCATTAACATGTATAATTCTGTTGTGAAATAGCTTTTGTTATTCCTAAACCAATAAATAAAATTCACATCATATCACAGTGAAGAAATATTTCAGTAATATGATTCCATGAATAATTGCAGTTTGACAAAGTTATTTGGTGAGTCTCGAGATAATCCTAGAAGAATCATTCAGAACAAAATGTATGGTTACCTGGCGGAGTGGGTTTACAAAACAGACATTTTCAGTACCATGAATATAAGGAAGTATAATTCCGGTGTTGTATTTCATTTTAATCACGTCTTTTTGAAAGACTACATCAATGGCAACTCATGATCATTAGTGAATTAATAACTAGTTTATTACTCGTGAATCGCTTGAATTCAAAGATGACCTATAAAACTGATTAAAGAAGACGTCATTATTTATTGATTCGTAAATCACAAGAGACGATATAGAGTAATGGTAAATTACCATTGGTAATTATCCTTTATCAGAAACGGTTCTTGAATCTTGTGAGTCCGTGCTTAAAACCCTTGATAGATATGAAGTATTTACTAAAGATGAGGATTGAAGAGGATGAGAAAGGGGACAGTTATTCAGGCTAGCGAATTTATTATTAAAGCTAGGTTTGGATAATACTGCAGTTGACAATTAGATAAAAACAAAAATATAAACAATGAAGTCCCGATGAAAATTCAGCTACCGGGGTACATATGGGCACCGCCTCGATCGTATGGCGGAAAAGGAGAAAAATTAAAGACAAAAAAGAGAAAGGCTGGAAGGCACACTTTATTAAGGCGATAGGACCCTCCAACCGCATATTCGGTGGCTTTGTTAATTCGCACTTCATTTATTGGGTACAATTGAACCCCCCCCCAAAAAAACAAAAATCTAAGTGCCTCATCAATGCATGGAGCCACATGAAACCACTGGTTTTATTATTGTTGTATTTGTTAGATAGGTCATAGAAAAATAATTGATAGTTTTTTTTAAATTTTTTTAAAATAAATTTTATCTTGTCAATGGTTATTATTGTTGATTACACAGTGATTAAAGTTGTTGTGCCTCACCATTTTATTGTTAACATTTCTGTAAAGTTACATGGATTGGAAAAGAAGACCTTTGGGTTACAATTATTTAGTTAATCTTTTTCTTTTCCCGGCATCCATGTGGCTCTTTTCCAAATGTACTCTTGTTTTGTATTCGATGATTTTCTTTCTTTTTTCCGAATAAATAATGATAATAATAATAATAACAATAATAATAATATTAATAATAATAATAATATTAATAATAATAATATTAATAATATTTATAATAATAATTATAATAATAATGATAATAATAATAATAATAATAATAATAATAATAATAATAGCGGTTGTAAATGTACAATGCAATCTTTACACTTATGAAATTGGCATTTCTACAATTTGGTGGACTTTATCTCCGAATGGGTGAGTGAAAAACAGCTTCACCTATCGATTGCCGCTCAAGTAAGGAAACAAATTCGCGAAAAAAATTCTCGACGAAACGAAATATATTTTGTCGAGAATTTCACGACAAAGATTTTTATACCCCCTTCACATACACGGATTTTTCTTACGAGTCCTTACGGATCGCACAAATTCACGGATCTTTCACGGATCCTTACGATTTGGCCACTTTAACGACCGATTTAAGAGTTGTTACGAGTTACTACGAGCTATTTGCGGTTTGTTACGGATTATTACGAGTTATTACGATATACTTACGGCAGAATTCCACGATTTGTTACGAGTTGTCACGGATAACTACGAGCAACTTACGTGTTAGCAACGACCTGTTAACGTGTTGATACAAATAGTACCGAGTTAGTTGCGAGTATTGACGAGTCCTTACGATTTGTAACCAAAAAATAACAACTGAAAATGAAGTGTTCAAATTTGCAGCTTTTATACCTTTCCCCCAAAACGTAAACGATACGTAAGAATACTTAAAGTATACGTATCTATCTGTAAATTACTCGTAACTACACGTAAAGTGCTCGCAATAACTCGTAACAATCCGTAAAGCCATTGTTACAGGACCTCAATGAAATCGTAAACAACACGTAAGCACTCGTAATAATCCGTAAATAATCCGTAAGTAATCCGTAAATAATCTGTAAACAAATCGTAAACCAACCGAAACAGATCGTTGAAGAAATCATTACGAGTCATTTACGGATTCTTGCGAGCAGTTTATGGATGGTAACGTGTCGATGCGAGCGGTTTACGATACTTACGGATTGTTACGACCTATTTACGAGTTATTTACGGACAAATAAATCCGTGGACAATCGTAAGAAGATTTTTGACATGTCAAAAAAATTGCCTCTCCTTTCACGGATACTTACGAGTGTCTGCGAGTTGTTGCGAGTTGTGACGAGCTATTTACGGATACCAGCGAGTTATTTACGGATGCTTGCGATTGACTACGAGTTGGCGATCCGTAAGGACTCGTAAGGAAAATCCGTGTATGTGAAGGGGGTATAATATTCCCTACGCTGCACTTGACTCAAGCCGCCGAAGATGGCGTTATCAACAAACTCATGATTATGCTCACAAGCCCAACCTAATATTTTGTCGCCGGGCGTCCTAGTTTTAGGAACACGCCATCTTCGGCTGGTAGCAAATAAGTAGTGGGAGGTCGCATTGTGTTGGTGTGCAGGAGATCACAATTAAATAGACCAGATTCTGGACTACAAAGATTCGCTATGTCACGAATCGTGATATCCCTTCTGGGCCACCATAAAATACAACTGAAGGGGAGACTCTCTATAAAAACGTTGCGTATGAACGTTGGGTAGTGGACTTCCTACCAACATTTTGCCTTTGTAATTATTTTACCTTTCAAAAATGTATAATTCATAGAGTATGCCTTGGTCTCAGATTGATACACATAATAGTACTGATCACTTTGTTGGATTCACAAAAACACGTTTCCGATGGTGTACTTTTTTATTTATATGTATTGATTCAGATATATGTAATCGGGATTAAAGATCACTGACAATTTTAAATCTTGGTCCTCGCATCGAGAACATGACAAAATAAACATGATAAAAAAAACTAATGCAATCAAAACAATCATGAAACTTAAGAAAAGGAGAGAAGAAAATGAAAAAAGGTAGAGTTTGATGACAATCACGTAGGTACAGATCAGTTTGATAATAATAATAATAATAATACATAAGATTTATAAGGCGCCAAATCCACTTGACAGTCAAATGCTCAATGGTGTGTAATGCAGGGTTCTGGAACGATCAAAATTATAAGATATTCGGCCCAGTCTTGATAAAGTTACAAGCACTGTACACAGAAAGATGTATATGTGACTACTCACACACGTGCCGACACGTGCGTTATATCTATCAGGTCCAAATATTATATAAAAATGTTACCAAATATTTGTATGATCACGTATTAGTCAAAACATATTCTTTCACATGATTGGTAACTAGAGCTTCTATTTCGAGAGGAGGGGGCGTTTCCAAAACTGGTCTTTACCTTTAAATATATTGGTCTATACATCCCTGAACAATTTGGCTCCTCCTTATTTAGAGGAGTCCTTCAAATACTGTAACTATCCATATTCTCTACGATCACAACGAAATATTATACTCCCCAAACCAAAGAGTAAATGCTGCCGTAAAATGTTTGTGTATAAAGGCTCACGTGAGTACAATGACCTACCGTTAACTATTAAGCTATCCAACAGCTTACAAACTTTTTGCAAAAATCTAAATTTAAGAAATCAGTTTTGCTCTGATCTGTAATGGAACGTGCTTGGGATTGGGGGGGGGGGGGGGGGGTGTTTATGCTTCTCTAATATGATTTAGATTTTATATGTGTTCAAATTATATTATTTTATGCTGTATTGTATGTTGTATAATAAGTGTTAATGTCTTAATTCCTGGACCCCAGGGAAGAACAGCTTTGTTATACTAACAAAGCTGAATGGGTTATCCAGCCATTCACTATACCATTGATTTTACTATGTACATGTATTTTCTTTGTATTGTTGATAAATATATTGTGATATGGAAAATAAATACCAATACTAATACCAATACCTCGGAAGCCTAGTTCAATAGCCCTTTACCACCGCAGTGATCTGAAAGCAACAATAAAAAAGTGATGCATAATTATAGAAAGAGTGAGTTATAGAAGGAAGAAAAAAAGAAGAAAACTGGGGTAGAAAAAACTTAAATAAAGGATACAAACCAAAGTACACGAGTAATATAACCGAAATAATATATTGATAGGGTGGACGACCGGAAAGTTTGCAATATCATTTTTGTTAAAGGGGCCGTCACACTATAACCTATAACATATTGAAGAAACTAACATGAACGAATTGCAAAAGTTAAAATACACATAAATACTCACTGTTTCTCGACGAGTAGATTCCTGAAGTTTGGACGGAACGAACTGGCAAATACCTTTAAAATACTAAAAAAACTACCTTATAACTGAAACAGAGTGATTGCTACACGTATACCAGCGACCTGTTAACGAACCACTAACGTGCTGAGCGTTCACTCCTCGTTTGGGACACGATTTAGAATCTGAAGTTTCAAAATAAAAGACAAGCAAAATTAAATTTACCTGGCGGACCCCAATGCCTTATTTTATTATTAATTATTCTAAATCAGTCAAATCATGTTTCCCTTGTTGTGGGAAAACCATATTATCTTGATTTGACCGATTCGAACATTAATATATCCTTAGTGCTTTCGCTGCATCTATCCCAGAATTGTTAACATAGTAGCTTAACGTTCTTTACATAAAGCAAGAATCAACTTTTAAAAAAAAAGTAATTATGCATCAAGTTGAGTGGGTTGACTTGCAAATAATATGCATTAACGTGCAATGAACCAAGCTCCCAAGAATTGAATTTGAGTTCAAATGATCTCATTCGTATCATTTTAATGGTACATTGTGTCGGGTACGAGGACAATGCCAAATGTAAGCATGACAACATGCCAGTATCAATGTAACACAAAACGAGTCAAGTGTATTTCAATACATTTCACGGGCTTGTGACGAACGATTTGCACCTTTCATTGCACTTTGAGGAAGTTTGCCGCAATAAAAACAGTGCACTGTTTCAACTTATAACGTGGAAAAGGAATCTATGCCTCAAGTTTTGGTACGGGTAAAACACCACCACCAGACTACGTCTACCTACCAATTGACATTCTGGGAACGACAGCTTAGTGGAAAATTAGAATAAGTCTTTTACTTTGCTTGGAACATCGTTAAGAATATCTAGGAACGTCAAACTACCTGTGTACAGGAAGTGGAAGCAAGAGGGGCAATATCTTAGATGAGCCTCGTTTCATGGTATGATGGATATCCTTCATCGAATCATGTCTGTGTCTATGCAGATGTTGGCCATCTTGGTGTTAATGATCAGCCTTCACGAGATACATTGCAAGGTAAAATAAACGAATTGTGAAACGAGAGCCTATAATGCACTTTATTACAGTTATGATGGCTTTAATATTACCTTTTTGAATAGGCTCCTTCATAGTGTTCATGTCGCCATTTTTCAACTTTACTTACTCCCTAATTTACAAATAACTACAAGTAAACCATATCTAATAATCTAGGGTATTTCATGTAGGCGTGGATGTGTAAGGCGGTGTCACACAGAGGCCAAAAATCCGTCTGTCACCGACGTAAATGAAAAAACTAGATTTCTAAAATCTGGTTTATTCAAGATGGGTCGGGATTTTTCTGTGTGACACCGCCTGTAGTCTGTAGAAGAGGTGGATATTTTGTGAAGGTGTCGTGGTTCAGTGGTTCATTCAGTTGACTCTCAATCCAAGCGTTGAGGGTCAAATTAAATCCTAGCCGGGCAAAAATGCCCTTTGGCAAGATATTAATCATCATTATTATTAGTAGTATTATTACTATTATAATCATGCTTAGATCTGTATATTATTCTTAATATGTATTAGTTTTCTCATCGTTCTAATTTCGCATGGTAGCTCAAATCATTGCACTTATCACATGCCATACAACAATATCCTCACTTTATCCTGGGTTAAAAACACATACACCAGTCCCTGTTGTAAGCAAAGACAATAATTTCCCATATTTAAACAAAGAAATATAAACAATGCCCAAATTTGTAACTATCACCAAAAAGACAACTTCTAGGGTTGCACTCAAGACTTGCAAGTCTTGTTTTTACTCCCCCTCTCATCCATTGATTCTCCAAAACTTCTCTAGCTTCCCTTTTTATGTCTCACCAATAACTCAATTAATTCGGATAAGGTCCTGAACTAAAGGCCCGGTCCCACTGCACTTACGGATGCAAAGATAATGTAAAACGTAAACAAATCTTGCCATCCGTTGGAAAACGCTATGCATCCGTTGTGTACTCATTGCATACGTGTTTCATACGCTCTATCCATCGAGCATCCGTCCACTGTAATTTCATCCGCGCAAAAAGTTTTGAGCTGCACAAAACTTTTAGAACGGATGAACTTCCGCCGTGTACGATGTAAATCCGCGACAAATACGAGCAACAAACGTTCTATGTCCGTTATCATCCGTTAAACGTCCGCTGTATCCTCTCTGCATCCTCTGGGCATCCTCGCAACTCACATCCGCTGCAGCTGAAAACGGAAAGAGGGAGGAAAGATAAGGTACATGGAACGTCTATACATAGTTAGTAGCACGGAAATAGAAAGGATGTAAGCGTATGCATCTCGTATATAAAGTATTCAAAGCTGTCATCCACTTCCATCCGCTTTCATCCGCTAGGCTTCCGATAAAAATCCGTTTAACATCCCCGCTACATACTACCCACGTCCGTTATTTTCCGTTCTGTTTTCGCAAATTTTCGCAAATTTTTCCATTTCTCGAGCGGATGAAAACGGATGGAGCCTACCCCGAAATTTTGCTCGTCCGCTGTGTCCTTTATGCATACGTTTTGTGTCCATCGGCCAGTGGGACCGGGCCATTACCCAGCTATATCCCCCAATAATGCACTTACAAAATATATCATTTTCAGCCATGGCGTATTCGGTTTTTCGTTGCCGAACAAACAGAGTGCAAACAGCCCTATACCATCACTTAAACGCAACACGAAAACAGATATTTTTCAATATTGCCAATATTATGATAGGGATCTGACTTTTGTTTACCTTCCAGAACTTTTCGTACAATGTGACAAAATTTAAGATGTACTCCCATATGATTACTGATAAACAATATGGAATAAAATCAAGTGTCTTTATAGATATTTGATATCCATACCTCTTTTTAAATGTATACTTGGGTATAACCTTTGTATCTTTATAATGGAAACACTACATCTTCTGTATCGAAGTTAGAAATCTGTTTTAAGCATATATATTTTTATTTTGTTAATGACTGCAATTTATCTTCCATGGCCAATGTCACAGTTGTCTCCTCTTCCTCTACCACTTCTACTTCTCCACCTCCTTATTTATCTTGCCCTTCTCCTTCTTGCTCATTCGTTTTCTAACGATCCTCTTTTTCCTCTTTCTTCTTCTTCTACTCCCACTTTTTAGCCATACTACTCATGTTTCTCCAATATCAAACCATTATAACTTAGATTGTTCCCCTGGTTATAGTCTGGATAAACCAGTATAATCTTTATTTAGAGTAGCTATTGCCTAGAGTAAATTTTTCATTTGTGAAATTTGTCATGTTACTTATTAGGTGGTCTGTCATCGACAGAACACCTATTAATTTCGTCAGAATTTATTTCTCCGCACTTTTTTGTGCAGAGAATAACTCAAATTTCGTAAATTCAATTTCTTTGAATTTTGGCACAGTTATAGGTCACTCTCATGAGACGTGTCAGGAACATTTTCTAGTTCATCAAGTCTTCATGACGTCATCCAGGCGCCATTTTGTGAAATTTCTGAAAATCAACTCATGATCATATCTTCATTATTTGGCTCGAGTTTAAGACGAAAATATGATTTCATGTCTCATTTGGCCATTCAATTTATTGTGACGTCATCATAATGGCCTTGGAACTCAAAATACGAAGTTGCATATTATGACGTCAGCATATTTATAGAAAGTTGAACGTATCTCTGTAAATATTGATCGATTTTCTTTCAAATTCTGATATGTTGTAGCTGAGACAATTCTCTACAAGATCAGTTATCATTATTTTACATTTTGATGACGTCATCATAGTAAACATTTCTATTTCCCCCAAATTTAAGAATGTAATAGCTGATATGAGCTATCGTTAGTGTGCCTTTCGTTTTTTCATCAGATGTTGGGATCATGTCGACATTTTCAATTGAAAGTTGAAATTGCGACTATGCCAAGGCCATTCGTCTGCTTTGCATGTTATGTCTATGGAATATATTTTGGTATAGTGGTTAAAGCAGTCGACTCCCATTCCGGTGACCCAGGCTCGATTCTTGGTGGGTCAATTTTTGTTGTGCTTCCTTTGATTATTTGATTTCATCACCTTCTTCGACTATTATAACATAACGTGTATATAATCACAAACAATGTAATAAAATGCCTAATTTTGCGTGTTATATCTTTGGGAGAGGAATGCCGATAGTATACTGATTCTTTGTTGTGTATTAAATCTACTATAGGATTAATCTCCCAAATGTTCTACAATATTAAATCGTCCGTGTTGTTGTTGTTTTAGTCTTAAAGGCGTGTGTCATTCAATTATGAATATTTACGCCGAATTCAAGTTTTATTAATAATTTTAAATGGAAGCAGAAAAGAGAAGAAAAAAAAATCGACGCTGTTCAATTTTGCGCATTTTGCGGAGATTCCAGACAGGCTGTCTACATAAAATCATTTAGTGTGTATTTTCTGGCCAGCCCGGTTCGGTACATTGAACAGCAGGCTTCTCGGCTTGCATGTTCATGCGCAGCCTAGGCCCCTCCAATGCAGGCCAAAGATATGGGATGTCTGTCTGTGGGATTGTCTCCTTTCCGGGAAAAACCAAAAGCAAACAAAAAGTGAGAAATAAATAAAACAAAACCATTATTATTTAATTAGACTGAAAAACAGTTTTGAAAATCTCAAATTATGCAGATATTTTAGTCTTCTGTGCAAGGTGCAGTCAGTAATATCTTTCCTTAATGCCTTAATCTTACCTACGACCTATATTAATAGGCATATAGCTGACCTTAAAAAAAAAAAAAAAAAAAAAAAATATTTATATATAATTTATATATATGTGTTTATGATTAAATAGCCTACTATAATAGGCAAGACCAGTTTTAATCTACATGACACAGTATGAGGTATGGACGGTATGATTTCGTTTCTTGCACTGAGATGATTTTGGACTCGCATGAGTGCAGGTCGCTCAACAAAATACAAAACACACCAGATCCTTGAGTTGCTGGGTAACTTGCCTACTGGAAGGCCATAGGAAGCACCAACCAAAGACAAGCCAGACTGGGTTTCACCCCAGTTGTTGACCACACGGGGGATGACCCCCCTCCGTTGGCTCCAGTGCCCAATTTCCTGTGCGCATGTACCTGTGAAGTTAGCTGCATCGTAATTTCTCGCTTTTGTTTCATTTATTCATTTATTTACATTTTTATTTATCAAATATGATTTGAAGCAAAAATGGAAAATAGAAGAAAAAAAACCTGTCATTATGGGCCCTGCAAATGAAACCAAGGCATATTCATGTATAATATTTACCAAATCATATTTGATGGAATAGTATTTCACCTCCCAATCGATCAGTGTATAAGCCTCGCCCAGAGTAATACCAGCAACATCATAGATATCTTGGTAATGTATACTTTAATATATTTGTGTCGTGTAATTCTTCGTGGAAAATTACTGACAAGAGTATTACTCCCGGAAGTACGAGCAACACATTTTGAAGCAGGGCTTTTTGTATCCTACATAACTATTATTTGTGCTCTTGCGATCTTCAGAAAGTTTAGCTCACCGCTTGCAATTAGTCATTTCTGGTCAGAGGTTATTGTTGCTACTGCTGCTGTTGTTTCTGCTGTTCTTATCCAGTCTCATCCTCAAAATAAGACACAATGACCCTCTTAATGAAATTGATGACTGTGGCTTGTATCGCCATCATCTTCTCCATTCGATGCGTTCATGGTGATGGTGAGTAAGGAATTAATTATGATAATTTTTTAATGATCAAACCTTAAACCAATCACGTATTCAGGTATTCATTAAATCATTCAATTTGGTCATTCATACAGCAATTCATTCATCGATGTATTCACGAATTCATCAACTTAGTCATTGGTTCATTCATGTTATTATCTTTATATAGAATAAGTCTGATCTAATTTAATGAACAGAAAACTGTTTTGCGATAGAACACTGTAGGTTATAGTCATGTTCCTACGATCATGGTTTTAAACCTCCAAACCCCGAAGTTTTAAATAACGACCAACTAACGACTATGGTTCACAAGACGCCGATACGAGGCTGGAATTCGCCAAGCAATCGTAATTACAATCAAAGAAGTTACATTGTGCCCCCCCTAAGCAACTCGTATTTCGCGTTAAAGTACAAGTCCTCTACAAAAATTACATACGTTCAAAAGAAGCAGAAAAATCAGACAAACCAATCAAAACAAGTTTGAGCAAAATCGAATAACTAATAAGATAGTTATGACATTTCACAAAATCTTTTATGAACTTTGAAGAATTTATACTATTTTCTGAATATTGTATATTCATAATTATTGATTTTTATATAAATAGTTTAATATCAAAATTCACATTTACATGATTTAACTGGAAAAAAATGACTCTATATTAGTGCTTCCACAAAAAAAACATATTACTATCAATCTAACTTGGATGCTGGTGTGAAGAAATAAGATTCTTACGGGGAAAATAGGAAATTTATACTATCAAATAAAGAAAATAATTAGTGGATAGTGAGGACATGACGTCACAGACTCATGAGTGAGTCTCCATTTTGTCTTGTGCTTTTCATTGTTCCATAGTTTTACATACTTTTTCAAAAATTCACAACTTTCTTATTAATCATCCGATTTTGCTCAAACTTTTTTTGATTGGTTTGTCTGATTTTTCTGCTTCTATTGAAAGTAAATTATTTTTGGAGTGGACTTATCCATTAACGAGTGCTCTTTGTTTAGAACTTCGAGTAAAATTACAAACTTCCAAAGCCACGATCGTCCACACGGTACTTAACCGCAAGCAAACCTCGAAGTTTAGAAACCACGAACCAGTTTATGAGCACTCCTCTTTTGCTGCCACGTTTCAAGAGGATGCATTTTATGTGTTTGTGATTAGTAGGTCCCATTCCGCGAGTGATTGAATATTTTAATAACATAATGGCAACAAAAGTGGTAATGGTGTGTGTGTAAGCTCGTAATTATGTTTTAGTAGACTCATTACATGTGCCAAAAATTAATGACAGGTGGCATATACAAAAGTATCGAGGGAGACCAATAGAAATCTATATCACATTTATTTTTTGTTGGTATTAAAGGCCTGGCCAAAGCCAATGAAACGTGGTCGCAATGACTTTCGAGAAGTCAAGTTAAGAGTATTTTCAACATTCCATTGTATTTATATACACTCTAAATTACAGGGATTTAAAATTTAAATCTTAAGCCGGATTTGAATGAAATTAAATCCATAAAGATTGATTTTTAATCTTAAAAGATTGCTAAACTGGTTCTTAATCCGAGTTTCAAATATATTTTTTTCAATCCCAAAAGATTAAGAAAAGTTCCGAAAATTAACGGCAAATTGACCAATCCTGGCGATAAGATTTTGTCACATGACAAAGAAGTCCCAAAAAGGATTGCTTTTAAATCTTTATCAGGGTTAATGTTAATCTAGAAATATTTATAATATAAATCTTTTGAACTTATTTTTTAATCCTTTACAGATTAAAACTTTTTAATCCTAGCGAAGATTAATTTTAAATCCACATCGATTGGTCCCTACCTACAGTACATGAAAGATTTAAAAATAAATCCTATAGATTTAAATTTAAATCCCTGTAATTTAGAGTGTAGATATCAAGGTCTGACTATGCAATATGTCATTGTGCGTTCATTTTAAAAGTCGACGCAAAAGGCAATAGGAATTGCCCTAGGTTGATATCTTTGAAATTTTTTGCGATCATTCTACAAATAGGTTTTTTTCTTTGCCTCATCAGAGGATTTATTAGGTATACATGTTTTACATTCAAAGATACAATGATACAAATCAAACTGACATAATCACAAAAGCATCATTATTGGCATAACAAAGAATTGAAATTCAGTTTTGATTTGCAAAGCATCTGAATCATCATTAACATAAGAATTATACTGATAATTTGTTTCCTTTTAAAGTTTCTTTTATGAATAACACGTAACAACTCTTTTGATAAAAACATGTGCTTTCTGGTCATAATTATTAATATATGATTGACTTTACACTCTTTTTATAATTTCCCTTCGGAAGATTTGTTCGGAAGCAATGTTTTTTTTTGTCTATTCCTGTCATATTCCGATCGACAATCAATTTGTAAATGGTCCCGAAAGCTATATTTAGGAGTAAAGTACAATGATTTTCACAATCTATTTTAAGCAACTGGACGTCAATATCTTTACTTTGTATATATCTCGTAATATTTCTTTCAGGTGTTCAATGAAGGGCTCATAGTTTGCTTTTGATAAATGCGTGATTTATATCCTCTTTTATATTACATTTTGGGCATTCATCGTCATTAGAAATTCCCCATTTGAAAAGATAATTTTTTACTGGCAATAAATTATACAGTTATCAGGTGGTCTGTCATCGACAGAGCACCTTTTGATTTCGTCAGAATTTTCTTTCTTTCTCCTTTATTTATTTATTTTTATGTGTCCCGCTTTTCGGTGCCGAGAATTACACAAAATTGGTTCAGCCCATTTTTTTTCAATTATGGCACAGTTATAGGTCAGGTCTTCATGACGTCATCCAGGTTCCATTTTTTTTTTTTTTTGAGGGGTGGGGGAGGGGGGATTTTTTAGTTGTTGCTTTTTTTGATTTTTTTTTTTACATTCAATTTATTGTCATATCTTCATAACGGAAAGTCCTTTCTCATTCATAATTATCATGATAAAGGTCAATATCCGTCCGGTCAATTTAAGGTCAATGAACGTGTGCGTATGCGTACGTCCGCGCGTCAGTGCGCGCGAAAAATGTTAAAATGCTCAAAATCGTTAACAATTCATTTTGCATACGTTTCAAGCCATCATATTGCTCCGGTTGTCTCATTTTCGCTCGCAAGGACGTATATAGCAGAAGACAATCGGCGGGTTAGACGACACTTGGTAGTGAATTTGTATGTGCGATTGCTTTGCTAAATATAAAATACAAGAACATTTTCCATATATTATTTAAACTATCATTGATATCTGATAATGAAACAGTTATTAAAAAAAACCTACCAAACTACATAATACAATGAAATACTTGACATAAGGTAGAGGAGTTTGATGTGGTGCACAATTGCACCCCTCTGTAAATAATTGAATAGTCCATGGCGATCATGAATATTCATGTTTTTGCTTACCTCGGCAAACTGTTTGCCTATCTTCAATGGAAAAATTACGGTGTTGGGTTGGATGAAATGGACATAATGAACCGATCAGAACTGATCTATTATAATTCATGCTTCTTATCCTTCGTGTGCTTGACCTAAAACCTTACACTCGCTTGGCAAACTGAGTCCAAAGTTCGACTTGTTTCACATGTGTTATATAGGCAAAGGCGAACTTGCAACCTATTTTCTTCAAATTACTGTGGGTGAACTTTAAAAAGTCAATGGGACATGAGGGTTCCATGAAAGAGCTAGTGATAACGTACGTCGGGTGGCTGTGCTTTTCGTTTAAACAAAACATGAATTTTTAACGATTTTGGGGGTAAAATTCCATAGGCTATCATGTTAGGCTGCTGACTCTGACGGTAGGGGGCGTTGTCAAATGAGACTAATCGGAGCTATATGTTTAAGCATTTCGCAATTTTGCGCGCGCGCGTCTTCGTTCGTCATGGCCGTACGCAACATAGAACCGCCATTTTTTCTTTCACTTCATTCCCCATTTTTTTCGCTATCAATCGCTATCCTTTCTTTTCATGATATTTTCCAAACTTTTCCGAACAGTTTGATACCATATTTATCTCAATATGACCATTACTAACGGAATGAGCGTCCGTTAAAGATAAATGTCCGTGCGTGCGAGCTCTTGTAAATTGAAGTTGTAATACATAGCATATATGGGCAAAAACATGCCTATACCAAATCCATTGTAGCTATTTAGGTTGCAAGGTGACCCCAATTTCTTTTTTCATATTTGGGTCGAGAATGAGCCGAAAATATGATTTTTATGTCTGAATTGGTCATTAAAAAAATTATGGCCATGGAACTCAAAATACGAATTTGCATATTATGACGTCAGCATATTTATAAACAATTGACGGTATCTCTGTAAATATTGATCGATATTCTTTTAAACACTGATAGGGGGTGTTTTTGCACCTAAAAAAAAACATACAAACAATTGTGCTCACAACCCCCCCCCCCCCCCCCCCCCCCCCCAAACACTGAGCGAAATATCGGCCGGCGCGATTTTTCAAATTTCAGGGGGCAAAATTGAAAGAAGAAAAAATGTGCTCAATCACTATTCAGCCCAGGTATATGCATGTTTACGTCTCTCCCATGGAAATAGAATTGTTTACTTGTTTATACTTCTCTCTTTCTCTATATTCAATTCTATTTATGCTGGAAATATTGATTACATCGTTCTCCATTGCATCTCTCCCTCTCTCTCTCTCTCTCTCTCCTCTCCTCTCTTGCTCTGTATGTTTCCCTTCTCCTCTATTGTTCTGCCCCTCTCCTTCTCTTGCTCAGTATATTATTTATATATGTGTCATTCATTAACTATAAAAAGTGACTAAGTTATGATAAAACATCGATAATACTCGGTTTCGTTTTTTTCTGGGACGCACTGTATACAAATGAAACTATAGAAATGAAAGATAAGTCCCTTATCCAAAGAATCGTAGAAATGTACAGAACTTACGCAATTACTGTGTAAACAACTTGATTTGAATTTGTACAATATATCATCTAGATGGTGGTACGAGCGATCAGGATCTGTGTGACGCTGGTTGGACACGTAACAGTAACGCATGCTACCAACTAGTTGAATCTACCGTCGACTATACTACAGCCCTTTATGCGTGCAGAGATCTCAATGACTTCGGTGATCTGGCGAGCGTAGCTGATCAAGACGAAAGCAACTTCCTTTTCGTATTGTCGAGGTAAGCCCCTACCCCCGACCCAACTCCTCGAATATAGGAGCCACATCATGGAATATTCTATTGACAGCAACCCTCACCCACACGCACAGGTATACCTTTAGCCGCGTACCCTCCCATGCCACCTTTCACTCACAAGCATGCGCAGAGCGTGGCATGTGGACGAGTATGCTCAGGGGCTCAAACGCCATCACAGTTTTATCACACAGATCGGAGCCGATGCTAGGGCACCAAGTTGCACTTTGCTTTAAATTTGACATAACGTCAAATTCATTGTTCAAGAACAAATAGATGTATAATATTTAGCCATGTAAAACTTCTGTTTTCAAATACAACGTGTTACAAATGTATGCTACCACACGTTTTGATCAGTACTGTATCATGATTCCTTTTAAGGGTATGACTATGAAAAGATTGTATAACTTTGTTTCAATTTTTTATTTATCAAAAACACAGACGTACCTTTGATACGAATTATTACTGGATTGGGTTCAATGACCTCGATGAAGAGGGAACTTGGGCCTGGACTGATGGCTCAGTTACATCTTATACCAACTGGTATTCTGGAGAACCATGTAAGTAAATAACAACAAATTCATTTTGCAGAATAAGTAAAAGCGCTAGGCATGGTAGGCGTGGATGTCCCTCCGATAAAGACTAAAATAAAAGCATCATTTATTCAAGCTTGAATAAATATTCATAATAATTCATTATAGTTAGAATAGGCTTCCCAATAATATCCAAAATGCCAATTTAGTTGACAGTTTTAAACCCCAATATACACAATCTTCCTTTAATCGATAAAATGTGTTCACTGCTGTTTCTCCTTACTATTACATATACTTTTGCATTTCTTTTTCTCCCCTCTTTTCGCTTTCCCCTTATTTTATTTTTCCTATTTGTGTTGTTTCGTTTTTTTACCATTTGTATAAAACTGCTATTTTGTTTGTAACTACTCTTATTGTCAGTTCTTGAATTTGTATTTTCCTTCTGTATGCAGGACCATTATGTAAAACAGCTTGCGAGCTTATCATTGTTATCCTGTTAAAATATGTTTTAATAAGATAAAATAAAAATAAAAATAAATACATTATTGATCACTAAACACAATTCTGAAGGTACCATCGTAGCGCTCAAACACAATTTCTCCGCACTGTGATTCGTTAAAGATATAGAATAATGGCTTGTGTTTGGGTTATACTAAAATTTTAGTATACTTATTTAGGGTTACTTGTATGTTAAGTCGAATGTTTAATTTTGTTGCAGGGTTCGGTTAGGATAAGGGTTGATCGCCAAGCAATTATTACTGGAGTATGTTTAGCAAAAACGACAGTTCTTAAATCAAATATTAAATGAAGAGTTTCATTCCAAAAGGAGCTAAATCCACTTTGGGTACTTCTGAGTAAATCACCTTTTTTATTTCTCTACTTTCCCTTTAGCCATGGACTTTAATGTAGTTATATATTTTAAAGGTGTCACCCTGGATCAATAATATATGATGAGAAAAAATATACCAGTTTTTCCTGATTTTTAATAAATTTTTAGAATTATTTTTTTCGTGGATTGAGCTCCTTTTGGAACGAAACATGATATTGTACCTGGAAAATTTCATATTTTCTCAATAAAGTCACTGAAATTTATTCAAATTTAGTAGCAAACCTTTCCTTTTAAATAATAATAATGAAATCACAACTAAAAAAGCTTTTGAAAAGAAATTAAACAACATATCACATTTTTATTCCAAAAGGAGCTAAATCCGTTTCATTCCAAAAGGAGCTAAATCCATGTTTCATTCCAAAAGGAGCTAAATCCGCAAAATCTAAAAATTAAGTAAAAATCAGAAATAACTGGTCATTTTTTTTCTTATCATATATTATTGGTCCAGGGCGACATTGCTAAATAGAAAGTGGAGAAATAAAAAAGGTGATTTACTCAGAAGTACCCAAAGTGGATTTAGCTCCTTTTGGAATGAAACATGATATTGTACCTAATTTTTTTTATACTTCCTAGTGAAATTTTCGAATGTGATATGGTGAATTTTGTCCCCATGTAGGAAATCATTATTTCAAGACAAATAACTCCATTTTGATAAAATATGGATTTAGCTCCTTTTGGAATCAAGCTCTTCAAATATAGCTTATAAGCTAAGCTCATCAGTTCTGATATTTTTATTTCTTAATTTAGCTGGTGGATCTGATCATTGTGGTGTATTACGATTGAGTTCAGACGGCACATGGTATGATGCAGGCTGCTCGTCAACATACGGCTACATCTGTAAATATCCGCTAAACACCAGTAAGTCGTACTCTATTATCAGATCCAGAATGTTTATAATTAATATATGATCGTATACTCTGTTAAATGGTGGTGGTTATTGTACCTGACTGCCAAGAAAGCATAAATGCTTGTAAGTAAGCAACCAGACGGCCGACGGCTTTAGGTCCTCTCCGAGGGACCTGGCAATGAGAATTAATGCCTTATCAAAGGGCACTAGCGCATCGCCTCGGTTTCGAACCCGGGTCCCCGGATTACAAGACCACTGCTCTACCGACTGAGCTATCGCGCCTCCTCTATATATGGTCTCTATGACTCAGATTTCGAATATAATTCAACTTTATACATAGAAATTGCTTTAGTGAACTTTCCACCTAGTGAAACAAGGTCTCTTAGCTCTAAACTAGCTGTATTGCTTAGTGTAGCCTATCTGCTGAATTAAAATAATATAGGTGAAAATAAAATGAAATAATGTCTTTTTACTTAAATATGTCGTAAAATCCAGTAAATACAGGATCAACGTCATTTGAAGACGTTCAGTAAGAGGTTCAGTCACACTTAACTCATCGATCAATAGCTATACCATGATGACTTAAATTCATGTCCGAGTAGGACCGAATAAAACAAAACTCCTTGATATAATTATTTACTCTCCCTTCCTCTTCCCTTCTCTTGATCAGTTTCCTGTGCTGAATGGAAGCGTAAAGGCTATACATCTAATGGATACTACACAATAGATCCTGATGGGAGAAATAATGGAGTCGATCCATACAGAGTATACTGTGATATGACTACGGATGCTAGCACAGGTAAAATATCAACGATAAATTATTAGTTAAAGTAGTCACGAATCGGTAATGTACAATAGTGACAAACATAACAAAGTTACAATACCAAATGAATATTGTAATCTTCTCGATGTACTTGAAATTTACTGAATTGACAGGGATCAGGAAACGAAAGGAAAATGAAATTATAATTATGACGGTCAGGGATCTGACTTACTTTTACCTCTCATTTATTTGCAAATCACTCAATTTGAGGAACAAACACGGCGCAGTTGCTTTGTATTTTTAGGAATATTTATGAGTAACACCAGAATATTTGCTGTTTGGAGCTTGGGGTAGTTTATCAAGACTGAACCGGATATTACTAACTTAATATTTATTACTATTCATGAAGAAATTGTCCGTGTGTTTACTCATTATTATTAATATTTTTCTTGATTATCTTGGCCAGGTATCACGACATTTGAGCACCAGGAGACAGATCGATCTTTGGTAACAGATGCAGATCCGCCTTTTAGTTTCATCCGAAACATTAGCTATGGTGACAAGTCGGTTGATCAAGTGGCAACCGGTGCCGATATCAGCGGGGAGTGCTACCAATATATCAAGGTAGGGTTACACCGTGGGTTATACTTTTTCCTCAGAGTTCCTTGATGGTATAAACAATATATATATATGTTTATATATATATAAATGATGAGACATTGTAAACAATAGTAACATGGCATTTATCATGGTAATGAGGGTGAAACAATAAGAGAAATGCACAAATGAACATCACAGATAATATGTAAAATAGTGAAGGGAATGTCTGAGGAATAGTTAAGGACAAAAAGACAGAGACATTAGGATAATGGGAGTCGCTTTTCTTTTGAAAAAGGGAAGACCAGTGATCATTCAGAAGATACATGTAGATATTGATAATGGCGTAGAAGACGATTGTGTCGAATATTACGTGCTATGACATGCTACATCATATTTAGGGTTCTACATTACCTATTTTCCTGTAATCGCAGATATTCAGCAATCTCAAGGTGATATTTCTTTTTTCTTTCTTCCATTACCGTCTTAGTACGAATGCCATCATGCCCGAATTACTGGCTTCACTGCTTGGTATGACAGAGACGGAAAAAAGAAGAACTACTGGGGTGGAGCCACGGTAGACAGTGGTCAGTGCGCTTGTGGAATCTCAGGTATGAATGTAGGTCATCATAGAGGGCGTCCTTGGCTTACTGGATCAGAGCCATCCATGTACAGAGTTTGGCCATTTTGTCATCAGTTGGTTCAACATGACGTATTCTTATTCATTTGTTTTGTGCTAGCCCTCGACAAACCGACTAGAATGGAATGGGATTTATCTCACTTGAATGCAAAAGCAGTGTTGTCATTGTAAAGCATTATCTCAAATAGTGAAGTACTAGTCCATAACATAAACCGAAGAATTGGCGTTGCAAAAGTTGCCAACATTGCAGCTATTTTGCGCACTAAAGCAAAAACCAAGCACATCGGAAAAACATGTAAATACGTTTAATTTAAAATGAACGACCTACATAAACCGAAAAATTGGCGTTGCAAAAGTTGTCCACATTGCAGCTTTTTGAGCACTAAAGCTAAAACCAAGCTCATCGGAGAAACATGTAAATACCTTTAATTTGAAATGAAGAGCCTACATATCCCATCGAGATAAGCTATGGACGAATGGATCTTGATCTTCGTCTTTCAGGTTCATGTACCAACGGTCACCAATGCAACTGCGATACCAATGACAGTACCTGGAGAGAGGACTCGGGGTATCTTACCAATAAGACTTCTTTACCTGTTACTGAAATGAGGTTTGGTGACACAGGAAGCACCGTCGAGTACGGGTATTATACGCTAGGACCATTATACTGCAAGGGAGATGAATCTTGTAAGTTTTTATATGAAAACGATCACTTATTATTACATAGCTTCGTAAAAGTTTCTTATCTTAATTGTAAAACAGGTTGGAAATAAACGTATCTGGCTCTATGACTCCCAGAAAGAGAAGTTGTATGAAACAAAATTAGATTTGCGCTCCGAGAAATGGTGGTTATTATAAATGTAAGATCATAGAGATGATGGTTACGTTGACAATGCAGATCATGATTTGAACGATGAATATAGTGACGATGATGGAGATAATGATGACGATTATGATGATTATTATTATGCTGATGATGATGTCCATGATGACGATGACGACGACAATGCAGATGATACTGATAATGACCCCGATGATAGAAACATCAGGGATTACCATTCTGGTAAAATATTTGGTGAAATGACACTGACCCTGTGCTTCGTATTTTCTTTCCATTCCTTAGTCCTTGTGACGGGTCGTACAGATTTCATGTTCATCAAAGAAAGGTACCTTAGTGGTAACGACAACGCAGTCCTGTCTAGCATCACGGTTGAAGAATGCGCCACGGCCTGTGTGTCAGCCTCCAGCTTTATATGTAGATCGTTTGACTATAATCCATCCTTAAGCAAGTGCTATCTCAGTGAGGAGAATGACTTGACTGTTGACCCATCTAGCGATCCTGTTCATCACCTGTTTGTCCGAATCAGTAAGTTCTCCATTTAATAATAATAATAATAACGTTTTATTTACCCAGGGTAGCCATTTCAGTTATGAAACCGATCTTCCAGCGGGCCCTGCATAACATAATATGTTATTACTACCCTTATCTAATCTAATATGCTGAGCGCCTAGCCTAAGGCCAACTAAAGTAGAAGACATCTACCTGCTCTGCGGTATTGCCCCTCCACACGTCAGAAGGTTGGTCTTGTCCCAGAAAGAAAAGGACAAACAAGAAAACAATCCACTCCACCAACTCTTCGAACAACAGCCAGTGGGCAAGCGGCTCAAATCCAGACAAACAAACGGCATGTGAATGCGGCCAGGAACAGACAATGGAACACCTGCTAGTCTGCCCACTCCTGCCAGAGCCATGCACCCAAGATGACCTGGAAGCCGTTAATTGCCGTGCCAAAGCCTTGTGGACCACTGGACGGGACTTGTGTAGTAACTCGATAAGAAGAAGAAGAAGAAGCGCCTAGCTAGAAGGCAGAAGGTCCCATTGTTATAAGTCTTTGGTATGACTCGGCCGGGGATCGAACCCACGACCTCCCGTTCATGAGGCGGGCGCTCTAACCACTGAGCCACCATGCCCGGTCTGCTGGATTCTTACTTAGCTCAGAGGGCGCTGATGTGGTGACATTGTATTTGATTTACAACAGCCGTTCAATTCAATGTTGCTGGATTTACCGTTCGCTTTTTAAACTATTCCGAAGTGTTCCCCCAACTTCTAGCTATAGGCAGAATTCCACCTGACTGTAATACACTTTGCGTTTGATTAAATTCGACAGTCTTTCAATCGGTCAATCTGTCCACAGCTTATACACCCAGACATTCATTAAACAATCGTAATAAACCTCCTGAGTTTGCAAATTAATTTACTCGATGTTGCTGGATTACCCATTCGCTTTTGAAACTATTCCGAAGTGTCCCATTTACTCCTAGCTATAGGCATAATTCCATCTGACTGTGATACACTTTGCGTTCGATTAAATTCGACAGTCATTCATTCGGTCAATCTGTCCACAGCCAATACACGCAGACATTCATTAAACAATCGTAAATAACCTCCTGAGTTTGCAAATTAATTTACTCGATGTTGCTGGATTTACCATTCGCTTTTGAAACTATTCCGAACAGTTCCCCCAACTCCTAGCTACGCAGAATTCCACCTGACTGTGATACATTTTTCATTAACAAGATTGAATTTTTATATTAATTCCTATCTTTTTCCCACCTCAGTGGACCGCATTGAAGACCCATTTACTGGTGAGTAAATCACCTTACTTTTTTTTTTAGCGTGATACGAATTGATAGTGATATGTAGTAATGTATTTCAATGTTCGTTACCGTTTGTTACCATGAAGTATTTTCATCAATGATTAATTCTTGTATGCCTCTTGGGAGAAATATTAACTATTTAGTCATATTTGTGGCTTACACCCAGTAAATAAGATCGTTTGGTCTATCTGTAATTGAAAAACAAATCAGAAAAAATCTTGGAACCAGCAGGACTGTGCCATGGACCAGTGATGGCCTGGTGGTAGAGTCGCTGCCCGGCAAGCACAAGATGCATATTCAAGGCTGACTTACTTTTTAGTTACAGATCGATCAATCGATGTTATCTACTGGGTTTAAGCCGCCATAGACGCCGGAAGTGGGGGCGGGGGGGGGGGGGGGGGCGCTCGCCCCCCAACCAAAAAAGAGGGGGGGGGCAAAACGCCCCCTTAAAAAAGCAGTAAAGGAGTAAAGATGGTTTGTATTTTTTAACCAAAAAGAACATTACAATAAAAAGAACCTGAATTGAATCACATACAAATTATATTCCATTCAGAGAAAATGAAAGTTAACAGGAATTAAATTTCCTATACATTCCGCATGCCCCTATATTTATCAATGGTGGTTATAATAATAGTGGAATATCGTGGAAATATTGTGACTCGAGCACGGTTCAACGAATCGTCTACTTTCTCTAATAATTTAATGAAACGTAAAAACTTGTGCGGGAAGGGGCAAAACTGAATTCAGATAAGGATTAAGCGTCGAGAATAGTAGGCCGACACCGAATCATCTGCTTTTTCTCATAATTTAATGATACGTCAAAGCTTCCGCGCTTCGCGCGGGAGGGGGAGAAACTGAATTCAGACAAGGATTAAGAGTCGAGCACTGTTCAACGAATCGTCTACTTTCTCTAATAATTTAATGAAACGCCATAACTTCCGCGCTTTGCGCGGGAGGGGGAAATCTGAATTCAGATAAGGATTAAGATGAATTCGAAAAACAGTACACCGAATCGTCTGCTTTTTCTCATAATTTATGAAACGTCTAAAGCTTCCGCGCTTCGCGCGGGAGGGGGAGAGACTGAATTCAGACAAGGATTAAGAGTCGAGTACGGTTCAACGAATCATCTACTTTCTAATAATTTAATGAAACGCCATAACTTGCGCGCTTCGCGCGGGAGGGGCAGAACTGAATTCAGATAAGGATTAAGAGTCGAGAACAGAACACAGAATCGTCTGCTTTTTCTCATAATTTAATGAAACGTCAAAGCTTCCGCACTTTGCGCGGGAGGGGAGAAACTGAATTTAGACAAGGATTAACATCGAGAACGTTACAACAAATCGTCTTTTTTTCCCCTAATAATTTAAGGAAACGTCTAAGCTTCCACGCTTCGTGCGGGAGGCCTAACACCGACACCCCCCTAATGAGCGCGCTTCGCTTGCTCACTTCCACCCCTTCCTAATATAAGATCCTAGCTCCGCACCTGCATTGAAATATACAGCTTTGATGTTGACTAAGTTGACGAAATAATTCGTATATTTATGTCGTCGAGGAAAATTATCATTTGCGCATACGCAATTACTATAGATAGTCTATAGGAAAAACAATTTAGCCTTCGGTCCCGGGTTTATAGGGTTAAATTTGTAGATATTGGGATATTTAATTTTGTCGGTAATTGGTGGCTAGTTTTGTCGGTAATCGTTGATCGTTGGCCTCTACACCCCCCCCCCCCCACTGAAAAAGGTCTAGCGACGCCCCTGTATGCAATATAATATGCACGTACCGAATACTTACGGGGCGGCCACAGGATATACCATGGTAATTAGCATCATTGATGTCAATATGCTAGAATAAATCAACAGAACACAGCAGAGCACACATACCGCCCTAACTCATTCAACCGTACATCTAGAAATCAGTGGAACTATAGCCTATACGGCGCCCTTGCAGCCCAGTAGGCCTAGGGAGCAGCTCCATTGCCTGAGCTCCGCCCAGGGGCTCCCCTGCATTGCATCGGAGCTACCTGGTGCATGGTGGCCTCGACCGGAGTTACCCTGCAGTTAATTTGTTAAATTTGATCCAATCGTAAATAATAATTTAAAAAATGAGGTGGCTGAATTTTATGTTTACTTTGAAATAGAACTTTTTTATATGTTTTTTCAGCTGTCTTATTAAATTGCAAGACTGTAAGTACATAATTTTTATTTTATTTCTACTGGACTATAGCCTATCAGTATCATTGCTGCTGCGCTGGTCAACGTGCAAGTGCCGATGCAAAATTAGTGGGCGGGATTAAACGCACAGTTTCACAAATTTAAAAAAAAAAAAAAAAAAAAAAAAGTACCATGTACCATGGTATTACCAGAGTTTTCAGTACCATGGTTGACATGGTTCTTATGGAGGTTGGTAACCGAGAACCATGGTTACCATAGTTCTTATTTGGACAAAGATTCATGGTAACCGTGGTACCGAGAACTATGAACTCGTAATTCAAGGACTCGTGTCTTGGATCCTTTATGTTAATGAAAAAAAAGTATAAATGTCTTGTCCTTGAAATATGGTAAAAATAGGGGTAAATTTGTGAAAATGTCCCTACAATTTTAGAAATAGGGGTTTTCCGAAGTACGATTTTGTCCTTGTTTTGACGTAAAAAAGGGGGATAAATTTCACAAAATGTCCTTGAAATTGACCGCAAAGGGGGGTCATTTGCATTTGTGGTAACGGTCATACCCGTGACCCTCTGCAAGGGAGTGAACCCACCGGGGTTGCACCTTACCCCCTGTTTTTTTTCCTTCCGTTTCTTTTTTCAGTCTACGAAATGTCAAAATCAGGGGTGCGACCTATACGGCGCTTTGGCCTTAACGCCGGCAAATACGGAAGCTCATTACAGTAAGGGACTCATAACCCTTTTCAAACATTTGAGTTGCGGCAAACATTCCTTACCCTCTGTCAGGGGCGGTGATTTCTTGGCCGGGTGAGGGGGGGGGGGGGGGGGGGGTTAGGCGAAATGCGAGGGACGATGGAACAGGGGCGTATCCCCTTGAAGCTCTGGTGTTTTAGGCATTTAATAACGGTCAGATGAGCATCTAGAGGGCGAAGCCCCCGAAAGCTCAGGGGTTTTAGGCATTTAATTACGGTCGGAAGAGCATATTTTGATACCTTACCATGCAGGTCACTAGTTGGAGTGGGGTAAAGGGGGCGTAGCCCCCATAATCTTAGGGGTTTTAGGCATTAAATTAAGATCAGATGAGCATCCAGGGGCTGCCTTAGGGCCCTTGGTGGGGTCCAGGGGACAGAGCCCCTGGAAGCTGAGGGCAAAACCATGCCATTTCAGCAACATTTGTAATCACTGGTATCGAATTAGAAATAAACCACATGTGCATTTTATATGGCGGGGGCAATAGCCCCCAAGCCCCCCCCCCCACCCCATCATTACGCCAGTACGTGTGACTACCCTTCACAGTTTTTAAAGTTTTGTGGTATTAAAAAAATAAAATTCCTTAGCAAAACTATAGTACACAACAATCATTGTCCTTTTTTCACAACTCACTTTTCTACAATTTTTTTAATTGTACACTATGAAGGATATTATAAGAGGGAGCGTAGCTACCGGGGAGAATATTTTTGCATTTGTTTTTGTATAAAAACTGCACTCTAGGGTCCTCCAGAGCCTAGAAGTGTGTTGCAATCTTTAGTCAGTATTTGCTATATATTTTTTGTTGGCACTTTTTCAAATTTTCCGGGGGGACGATCCCGCTCCCCCTAAAAAATGAAGGGAGGATACCAACGGCGAAGGAGAACAAGGACCAACATTGACATTTACAATAAAACAATGGTGGCATCTCAAAGAATTTAAATGTAAAATAGCGTTATATGACGGCCCATGATAAATAGAAATGCTTGAACCATCATGATCCAAAATTAAAAATGGAACAGCTAAAGTATATTAAAAAAAAATCATAGGTTAAGATATCGACAATTACAATGCCAATATATATTCCATTCATTGAAAAATAATCACACACCCAAACACTCACACATCATCTGGTGCGCGCGCATACTCCTAACTTTTCATTCGCGAATCAGCAATGTCTAAGTAACCTACTGGGACCCAGGGGCGAATCTAGGGGGTGTTACCCCCCCCTTGGGCGGCCAAGCGAAAAAGAGAAAAAAAGTAAAACAGTAAAACGGCGCGATTCTGGGATTTTTTTTGTGGTCACCCCCCCCCCCCCCCCCCCCCCGTCCTTGGCAAAAAGCTAGATCCGCCTCTGGGACCGGTCTGTTCGCCTGCCATTACAATCAATTACGATCATATTCTAGTACCTGACTTTAATATCTATCATGTATCTATCAACATCTGTTTGTAAATATTACTATTTAGGTGGTCTGTCAACGACAGATCACCTATTAGTTTCGTCAGGATTTTTCTTTCTTTATTTATTTTTATTTATTTCTCCCCACTTTGTTGTGCCTAGGATAACTCAAGATCAGTTCAGTCAATTTCGTTTAATTTTGGCACAGTTATAGGTCATTGTCATGAGACGTAACAGCATCATTTTCAAGGTCATCAAATTATCGTGACGTCATCCAGGTGCCATTTTGTGAAATCACATTATCCATCATATCTTCATGATGCGTACTCAAAGTTCATTCATATTCATATCACATATACTTCAGGTCAAGGGTCAACAGGTCGTGTCATCAAAGGTCAAACAAAGGTAAACGCGCGCGACAAAATTTTAAATTGCTCAAAATCACTTAACTATTAAACGAGAGTACGAATCAGGTTATTTTAAGCATTGCAAAATTTTCCGTCCGTACGTGTCCACGCGCGCGTTGTGCGCGCTCACACCGCGTGGAAAAAGTCAAATTCAAAACGTTTACATGATTTGGATTCCTCTTACCGTAATTGACAATTTACATTAATTTCAGTCACTCTTGACCTTTCATAGGGCCGTGAGCGCGTGTCAAAGGTCAAAATCCGCGCGTGCTGCTATGGGCATTATAATGCAAATTTGATCAAAAACATGCCATTTTAAAAATCGAAATAGCTCTTCAGACAGTCCATCGACTCCCAATTTTTAAATCATGGTTCGAAGAAGCATAAGTTGGAGATATGATTTCATACCACCCTGACTCGTACAAAGTGAAACAAAGTCATCATATTGGCATCTAAACTAAAAAAAATGTATTTTGTTGATGACGTCATTTTTGTCTTTGTTTAATTGAGATTATCTCGCTTAATGGTGATCGATTTTCTTTCAGAATTTGATATGTTGTAGCTGAGATAATTTTCTACTAAAAATATGCCATTTATTCTTCATTTAGATGACGTCATCATAAGGAAATATTCAATTAAAGGCGACAATGCATAATTTGTCATATTTTCGTGTTATGTCTATGGGAGGTCACTTTTTTCAAAACATAAATCTGCATGACAATGTGTTTTGACCAGTATCTCGGTTGTTATTCGACAATTTTCTCCCAACGTTTAGTATGCTGTAGCTGAGACTATATGTTATCTAAATCACCCCTCATTTTTCCGATAAGATGTCAGAATCACGCTCATGATCATGATCATCATCATTATCATGATGATGATAATCATCCTCATCAACATCATCATGATCATGATCATCATAATCATCATTATTATCGTCATCATCATCACCATTATCATCATCATCATCATCCTGACCATGATTATCATTATCTTCATCATGACAATCATGATCATGATCAAGTAGTTCATTTCTCAATACTTTGTGTCATATTCATTATGCCTACTTATTTTGATATTTGTTTGCATTAAATTTGATCATGAGCATTATGCATCATCATGATAATTTGTTATTATTTCGTTCATCAGTTCAGCTCATCAGTTTAGTTCAGTTCATCAGTTCATCCATTTAGCTCATCAATTCAGTTCATTTCACATCAGTTCAATCTATCAGTTCATCAGTTCATCAGTACTTCATTCATCAATTCATATCTTAATACATCATTTTACATTAACATCATTTTATTGGGTAATTGAATTGAAGATGAGCATGATCATAAGAATTGAAGACAGACCACCTAATTCGTCCCCATGACGAAAAAAAATCAACCAATCAACCTTGGTATTTCTAATCTAGTATATGATTTATTTATTAGTTATCTTTAACTCTGATGCTTCCTTGGTAATTCTAACTTCTGTCATTTCTCTTCACTAACACCCATAGGTCCCACACCATCCTCTTCACCTACTACTTCTTCACCTACTACCTTTTCATCTACTACTTCTTCACCTACTCCCTCGTCACCTACTACTTTTTCACCTACTACCTCTTCAACTACTACTTCTTCACCTACTACCTCTTCACCTACTACTTCTTCACCTACTACCTTTTCACCTACTACTTCTTCTCCACCAAACTCAACTTCAGCTGGAGGTCCTTCAACCTTCAAGTCCTCCATAGCACCTGTCGTAGGAAGCGCTGTTGGTGCTATTGTCGTGATTGTTTTCGTTACAGTTCTCATCATCATCTTTTACAAGCGAAGAAGGTTAGAGAGATAACTTGTACTTAACCTGTCCCTCTCATTTCAGTTTATTCTCATCGAACTCCACCACGCAAGATGCTAAAATCGTATGGTCATGAAAATACAAGCTGAATAATAATCATAATAATAGTCAACGTTTATAATGCGCCATGTCTCTCAAAAATGACACTCCTGGCGCAGTTGTGTGAAAATTGCATAATTATGAATGTAGTTTTGTTTCAATCTGTGAAGTTATTTAATTACGTTCTTCTTCGTTTTTAAATGCTATTCAATGTAAATATTCTTAAGCATAACGCTTTTTAAATGTTATGGCAACCAGTTTGAAAGACCTGTTGTGTTAATGACATGTATTTTAACCATACCGATTTCCACATGCCAATTGTCACGTTGACTTGATATATACCTATTTATTGGGACTCAATTTTGATATTCTAAAGCATATACCCCTTTTTAAATGTTATTGCAACCCGCTTGAAAGACTTATTATGTTTAATAACGACATGTACTTTGAAAGTTCCATACCAATTCCCACATGTCATGTAGTTGGACTTTATTTTGTATTGTTTTATCTATTTAATCGATGCAATTTATCTATGCTTTCCTAATAATAACTTTCAGGAATGAATCAGCCACTACTAAGTCTAAGGAGGAGTCCGATTCGTCTCCGCAGTATGAGAACCCTGTATTTGATCAGTCACAGACAGACGTCCATACCTACTAAGATCTTAAGAAACCTGATCAAGAGGCTAACTACGAAGAATTGAATGACGCCATACAGAGATATTATGTCAACGTGCCAGGCATCTAAAAAGTGATATAATAAAACATTAAATACAATATTAAAGGTACTATGTCCCATTTGCAGGCCACAAAAAATGACAGGTTAAATTCAAACGGCGTTTGAAAAATAATATGAATTTAGAACTTCCCTCAAAACAAAAGGGCTTGAAAATGCATTTTTGTGGGAAAACGACGACCGTTAGTTGTCGAATCGAATCTAGCAATCGCGGTCGTTTAATTAAATAGTCTGATTTTCATACCCTTGTACCGAATGGTCGAACGTTTTGTGCTGCGCAAAGACTTAATCAGTTTAATTTTGTTCGTTACAAGATTGGTTTATTGATTCAGACAAATGCTCATGTACCCTTTACAGCTCATTTTATGTAAATTATTACCAAAGAAAAAAGACGTCAGTCACCCTCTCAATAGTGTCTGACAGTAAAGTCTAGAAGGTAAACAGGATTCCTTGCATAATTTGGATACTAGGAGTCTCACTGGTAACGTTTAACTTTCACACATAGGGCATACGTCACATATTTATAATTATTGCAAAGTTCGACAGAATTCGATGTTGGCAGAAAAAGGAATACACTACCTTTCATGTGCTGATTGAGAATTGAATACATGAGAAGATAAAACATCCAAGTCCATTACAAAGTTAATAGAGACAAAATATTTTCAGTCTCAAATTATTACGTAAATTTGTCCATCAAGGAAGAAGAAACCATGCTTTAAAGGTATACTATGTCGCAGTGCGAATGGACTACGATCGCAAAATGCTCTTTTTTCTGACCGAAGGCGGAAATAGATTCACAAGGACGGTGAAATTGTAATTTCGTTTTGGCGCCCTGGTAACTGTATCCGTTGCAGGAGATGGCTTAAAGGGAAATATCGGCTTAATCTATTTTAGAACAAAATTATATGGATCTGGGTTTATCTTTAGCGCTCAACCAAATTAATTCACTTCAATGATAACATACATATCTCAATAGGTTGACGAGAAATAGTAATTTTGCAAAAGTGCTTGTAGTTATACGAAAAACAGTAACTGTAAATGTTACCGAATTTAGCAGATGAATTGCCAAATACAGATGTAGCATATGGTGATTTTTTTGGGGCAGAATATAGAGCAATCTTATTTTAGAAACCAATAACTGCAGTTGAAGTTAAAAGTCAAGTTCTGCTACTTGATACCAAAAAGGCTTGTGGTCACAATAACATTCCAGTGCAATTAATTAGAGATAGTGCTTCATATATTTCACATCCACTGGCATATATATTTAACTTGTCATTAGAAACTGGCAAGGTTCCAGATGAAATAAAGATTGCAAAGGTTACTCCCCTACACAAAAAAGGGCCAAGAGAAGATCCAGGTAATTATAGACCAATATCGGTTTTACCTGTCATCGGTAAAGTTTTAGAAAAATTGATAAATATCAGATTAATACAATTTCTAGAAAAAAATGATATATTCTATTACCATCAATATGGATTCCGAAAGAAATATAGCACTAAATTGTCTTTGATAAACTTGATAAATTCAACTTTGAAATCTATAGATCAGGGAAAAGTAACTCTGGGTATGTTCATCGACTTTAAAAAAACATTTGACACAATTAATCATAATATATTACTAGGTAAACTATCTAGTTATGGCATTCGAAGGTTACCTCTAGAATGGGTTAAGGATTATCTCAGTAACCGATTTCAGTTTGTCCAGTGTGGTCAAACGTTATCAGAAAGGAAAAAGATAAGATGTGGTGTTCCACAAGGATCAGTACTAGGGCCAACTCTGTTTTTAATCTATATACATGATTTGCCAACTGTTACTGATTATTTCAGTTTTCGGCTGTTTGCCGATGACTCCAATCTATTTCATACTTTTTCTGCTGACCAGGGCGAAATTGATGTAAATGAAGATACATAAGTGGTGCACTGCTAACAAACTTACAATTAATTCAATGAAAACTAATTTCATATTAATATGTAGTAGGAGGAAGAAAAAAAAGGTATAAATGGTAAACTAAAAATCGCTGGCGAGGAAATTAAAGAGGTTGATATTGCCACTTTTGTTGGGGTTCACATTGATATACATTTGTCTTGGAAGAGTCGTATTCGTTTTGTAAATCAGTGTATTAGAAAGAAAGTTGGAGTGCTATTTAGATTGCGACATTTTGTTCCTAGCCGTACTCTGATATTATTATATAAAGCATTTATACAACCACATATTTCTTACGGAATAGAGGTGTGGGGAGGCACTTATAAGACTAGCCTAATAAGTATATTATATTCACAGAAAATGGCAGTTCGTGCCATAACATTTAGTGAATGGATAACTCCTTCAGATCCATTATTTAAAACATTGCGAATCCTAAATGTGTATAATTTACATGATTTATCAATTTCTACTTTCATGTTTGATCTAGTCAATGGCAATTTGCCTCATATTTGATAGAGTACTGTGACATTATAGAACATAGCTATTCCACAAGACAAAAAGAAGATGGACAATTACGTCTTCCAAAATTAAGAACGACACAAGGTCAATTTTTATTGTCTTTTGTGGGCAGTGAATTTTGGAAAAGATTCCCTGTTGATGTCAGATTGACAAGGTCTAGAAATAGGTTTCGGAATTGTGTTACATGTCATTTGTTGAACAAGTCATGAATGAAATATCAAGTGTACACAATTCATGATTCATATTTTACATTATTAGTTTGTATATTGTAAGACATTGTTGAGTACTGATTTTTTTTTTTTTTTTAAAGTATCGATTGTAAAAGTAAATTCATTATTTTTTGTTTTGTTACGTTCTCTAAACTGATTTGTACCGAAATAATTTGTTAAGCTGTTTAAGGGGTTAGGCTCGACTAGCACATGTGCTATTATCTGGCCCCTTTTACCAACCAATAGTTTCTCTTCCTGTATATGTAATTATTGTATGAAATGTATTGCTGTTGGTAAATAAATCAAATCAAATAAAGAGTAGTGCTTTTCCAAATACAAGTAACTGATTAGGGTGCTTACTACTACTCCGAAAAAACAGTACCTTCGATTGATATTAAGTCCTGTATTTTAATGTATGTAATCATGATAATAATATGTCGGTATTGATTTAAGTACCTATTCATCTTTGAAGATGATAGACCTGGTTATAAACCATATTTAGTTTGCATTTGTGTGTATTCCTTCTAATATTTGGTTAACATAATATATATTTTGTACATTTTATTTTCATGTATAATTCTGTTGTGAAACGACATTTGTTATTCCTAAGCCAATGGAAGAAGATTTCCTGTTAGAATAACAGATAATGCTGTGACTCCATTCTATTTTCAGAAGACTTGCTCGTTCTTTAAATTTACTTGCAATCTTTATTAGATAAATGTGAATGAATAAAGATATTCAACTTTGAACAGTAATGGTTTTAAAGCGATATTCAGACATAGATCTGCATACTATTCAATGTACAAAAGATATACACGTAAATATGTGTACTCAAGATCCCAATCTATTCAAGGCTCATGTGCAACATCATGTTCAATAGAATTATTTCATTTCATGTACATGAACATTGTACATGAAAATAGCTGTTATCACGTTGCCAGTATGATACTTACCTTATTGTACCAAGGCCCACGCAAGGAATTCGTGACATTTAGGGAACTCCCTGTGCGTCTACCTATTTATCCTATATTTCCTATTCACCTGTAAAGTTAAAAGTAAGTATCAAATTGGCAATTAGAAAACAACTATTTTTGTGAATAAGGCGTATTTTGGTGTTTCTGACAGAGCCAACATCGTGAATTCATGTGAGAGGTCCGCATTTTTGCAATGTAAATCAAATGTTACTAGTTAGCTCTTTATCATCAGGAAGACGTGGAAGATAAGCAAATAGCTATCTCTCCATTATCAAATTTTCAAATTTTTGGTTAAATACTTGACCGATCCCAAATTGCCTTGTATGCGAAGAAAGTGAGAAAAAAAAAGGTACTAGCGAACTCCGAAGCCAGAGTGCAAGCTTCGTCGGGTGCAGAAATGAGTGATTATGAATGTGTTTACGTTTTGTTTACATCATTCTCCACGCAGGGGTATGCCTGTCAATTAAGGCTAGTTGATATAAATACCATATTTCGTATTGACACCTAACCCTTTTAGGCTGCATCATACAATACAGATACAATTGGTGCAGCGTGGCATCTCTCGCTCCAGACCACCAATCAAACCACTCCATCCACCGCATCGGGCATCGCTCTCCTCGGATTTTGATTGGCTACACTACAGTCATCGTCACAAATCACATCATAATTCAAGTTAAAAATAAAAAAATATATAATTTCCGAGTCAATTTAAGTCCGTGTTTCAGAAGACGGTAGGTACTATACAAATATTCAGATTGCTACTTACCTAATGACTTCAAAACCATTACAGTGCTTAGGAGAAAGTAAGCAGTGAAACAAGGGGATGGCATCTTTCTATATTCTTCTGAAGTATTCAAATGTGCTAGATCACAGCTGTATATTTGTACGATCAACGTGCACATACAAATCTAGTTACATGAGAAGTTGATAAAGTGAAGCAATGTCAGTTCATATGTCTTCCTAAAGTCAGAAAAACGCATAAAACGTTTGAATTTTAGATTTTGTGAGGGCCTATAACCAATTGAAGTCGGATCCGCTTTGAGACCTGTTCTTCCAAAGTGACCTGGAATTATTCTCCTTCTTTTCCTTCTTCTGCTTCTTATCCTTCTCCTTATATAATTCTTCTACTTCTTTTTCTTCTTCTCCTTATAAAATTGTTCTTGTTCTCTTTAATACTTCTTCTTGTTCTCCTCCTTCTTCTTTTCCTTCGTCTCTTTCTTCTCCTTCTCCTCCTTCTCATTCTGCGAATGTCCTCCTTCTTCTCTTATCAATTTCTTCTCCTTCTTCTTCTTCTTCTTCTTCTTCTTCTTCTTCTTCTTCTTCTTCTTCTATGTCATTTGAAATTTTGCTCTAAAGGATATTATTGCAAGCTCTTCTATTTATTTTTCTTCTTGGATTTTTAAGTTTCCGGCCGATTTATTTTTCCTGCTATATATTGTTTACACAGTACTCATCGTAGCAAGTGTTTCGATGTTGGAAAAGTGTGTTAATTTTATTCATAGATGGATGCTTAATAATAATCTTAAGCTAACGTTAGTAAGAGTGCATTTTTGGTTATATTAGAACTTCACAACAGATCTCAAAAATAAGCATTGACGGTGTAACAGTTTGATCCTCCAATGTGAAACCCTCTGTTACAGCAAGGAATTAAGGAGTATACTTTGATACTAATTTGAACATGGAAACACATGTTAAAAAATATATGCAAATCAATATTCTATCTTCTGTACAATCTCAGACGTATCCGCAAGTATTTTAATCAAGAAAGTATGAAATTGGTTGTACATGCATGCTCTCATCACAAGTAAGCTTGATTTTTGTTATGGGTTGCAGTTTGGAATGCCTGATTCTCTGATAGCTAAGTTACAAAGAGTCCAAAATGCGTGTACAAGACTTGTCTATCGTCGGTCGAAATTCACTTCAACCGCACCTCTTCTGAGAGAGCTCCACTGGTTGCCAGTCCGTCAAAGAACTTCATTCAAAATGTTGTTAATTGTTTATAAATCATTGAGTGGTCAAGCTCCTAGTTACATAACAGAATTACTTCAACTCAAAGTCCAGTCACACAGTTGTAGCCTGCGCAGTTCCACAGATAAATTATTGTTACAGATTCCCCATGGCAAAACTAAAGTAACTCTCGCGGACCGTGCTTTTGCTATTGCTGGCCCCCAAACTATGGAATAGCTTGCCAATAGAAATACGAAGCACTCCATCTCTCAATGTCTTCAAATCCAATTTCAAAACATATTTGTTCAATTGAGAGATCTTATTTTGTAGAATTTAGTAAAAAGGAGCTCTTAACCAGCGCAACTGAATATATTTTGTTTAAAAGCTGCGCTATATCAATTTATTATTATTATTTAATTTATTATTATTATTATTATTATCATAGCCCTAGAATTATCATAACTTGAGGATTAATGTGATATGAATAATAATTATAACGTTCGTAGACCTATGATTTCATAAATTTGCATTCAATCATATACAAACTAAAATAACTATAGGCCTGCATTTAATTAACTTTTAAATAAGTTATTGTGATCTAAAAGGACAGTAAGTATTGCTGCATCGTCTAATAAAAAAGCAGGTTCATGAGACTAATTGTATTTGATACGAGTCTGAAAATTTATTATACACATGATACATACATATTTGATTATATTAAGATTAATTGATATTACATTTAATTAATTACTTTTTAATTAATTTGATATGTGTCGGGGCCGGGGCCACCATCAACTCATCACACGCATTGGAAATCATCAATCTCAAGATTTATTTAACTTTATTTTGAAGTTCAGGCCCTGTTTGCATTATTTGAAATTATGTTCTGGAAAATTATTCCCTCGCCTCCCCCCCCCCCCCTGTCATCTCCGTCATCGTATAGCAACAGATCCGTGTGGGTTCTTTCATAATCCCCCCGAAAAATGAGGGTGAGATATGTAAACAAAATATGCTCTGGACTCGAACCCATAATCCCGGCTTAGGAGAACGATGTCAGTGGCGGATCTAGGGGGGGGGGGGGGGGGGGGGGGGCGGGCCCCCTCCCCTCGGAAAAAAACCGTGTAAAAACATGTTAATATATTTTTTTTTAGATGGGCCCCCTCCCCTGGCACTCAAGAGGGGGGGGGGGGGGTGCGATTTTTCAAATTTCAAGGCCCCCCAAAAAAAATAGTGCCCAATTCCCCCCCCCCCCCTACTGTGCGAATTATCGGCCGGCGCGATTTTCGACGCTAAATATTTTCTCACGAATTGGGCCCCCTCCCCTGCCGCCGGCTGGATCCGCCCCTGATCAATACCACGGCATAAATCTACGTTTAACACATCTACAGTTGGATTATTTGATTCTTGATTGATATATGTCCTAGAAAAATATACTTTGATTATCCTTATCAGATATAACTAACCAATCTTGTTAAAGAAAATGCAAAGTTTCGCAAAGCATCTCGAAGTGATATAGGATATTCTCATGCTAATACCAAATTATTCTGCAACCATAATATCTGCAAACTATAGGCTATACTTTGTAATAAAATACTGTAATAACTGCATATCAACTTATAGCTACATATTTTCAAATTTTAGATATAAACGATTAGTAGGCTATTCAAAATATATTTTTATCATACTCTACAAAACGGCATAACATGAAGTATAGTAAGCTTGGCTATATAGTACTATTTACATTTTTCAAATATGTTTTCATTATTTTTAAATTTTTTATTTCTTGTTATTTTCATTATTTTTAAAATGCAAATATACTTTTGATTATTGACTAATTTGAGAGGGAGCATATTTACAAACAATGATACAATCGGCGATTGCAGGGTAGTAAAAGAGTTACTAAAAGGTAGACTGTAATGAAATATAAAAACGCAACAAATATACAAAACCAACCAAAAACACACACAAGATAAACACATAAACAGCGGACATAACAAAGCGGTTAAAACAATACAATCGGTTTTAAAACTTATTTAAACACATTTCTAAAATATCATGTTCAATGATGCGTAGTTATTTTATCCAATTATTAATGCACTATGTTGTCTTAACTTGTGTTATGGTAAATCAAACTGTACATAATCTACAGTCATGGTCTTATGATTATCATGATTATGTAAATATCGGGCAGTACTAAACTCTTACAAGTAAATTCAGTAAACACAATTTTTAAACCAATGTTTAGAATTAGCAATAGAGTCGAATGAAATCGAGTAATTTTGCATTTCATTGAATTCTGGGTAGGTTATATAAATGTATTTGAAATAATATTTGCTAGAGACAGCTATTTCGAATACTATACCTAACAGTAATCATAAACCTAACTCAGTACACAAATGGCAGATATCACCCCTACTCTGTATCATGTTTGTCTTGATTAAAATGTCGGAAAGTTTTGCCTCTGAAGTATTATGACGCACTTTTCAAATTCTATGGAAATTTATTCTTGTAATTTGAATTTCACAATGATTTCTATAAGTTTAATAATTGATTTCAATAATGTACACATAGCGCTACATGTGTGTGTCTAGATATGTTCCATTATAGTCTAATAACTGTGATGCCCTAAATTGCTTCAAAAATCTACCAAATAACTAAAAGTGATATATTGAACATTATCTACTTGATTTCGAAATGAAATGACTCATCGTCTCCAATTCATTCTCGAAATCATTATCATACCACTCATGATTTCATTCCAAGAGCAAAAAATGTAAGCCCACATGCCCCAGGTCTACAAGTTTTGGTATTTCAGATCCATTCACATGCAGATACTTAGATTAAGACCCCAAAAATAAAAAAAAATCGGCATTATTTCATTCTTAAATATGATACATTTTGAAGAAGTGGAAACAAATGAAGCTGGCCTCAGAAAGAATGTATTAATATGAATACATTATTGACGTAAGATGATTTATGCCTTTGCTGGTACACGTTAATACTATAACTCATCTGTACCTACGTGATAGTCATCAAACTTTCACCTCTTTTCACTTTCTTCTATTCTTTTATTATTTTCATGATTGTTTTGATTGCATAAGTTCTTTTTATCATGTTTATTTTGTCGTGTTTTCAGTGCGAGGACCAAAATTAAAATTTTCCAGTGATCTTTTAATCCCGATTAAATATACCTGAATAAATGAATAAATAAAAATACACCATCGGAAAAATGTTTATGTGAATCCGACATTGCAACTTAAAAAGTGATCAGTACAATAATATCTGAGACCAGGACATACCCTATGAATAATATATTTTTGAAAGGTAAAATAATTACAAAGGCAAAATGTTGGTAGTAAGTCCACTATCTAACGCTCATACGCAAAGTTTTCAGAGAGAGTCTCCTCTTGTGTTGTATTTTATGGTGGCCCAGAAGGGACATCACGAATCGTGACATCGCGAATCTTTGTAGTCCAGAATCTGGTTTATTTCATTTTGATCTCCACCACACCAACGCCATGCGACCTCCCACTACTTATGTGCTGCCAGCCAGGGGCGTCGCTAGACCTTTTTCAGTGGGGGGGGGGGGGGGGGTGTAGAGGCCAACGATTACCGACAAAACTAGCCACCAATTACCGACAAAATTAAATGTCCAATATTTACAAATTCAACCCTATAAACCTAGCGCCAAAGGCTAAATTGTTTTTCCTATGGACTATCTATAGTACTTGCATATGCGCAAAATGGTCATCTTCCTCGACGACATAAATATACGAATTATTTCTTCAATTTAGTCAGCATCATAGCTATCTATTTTAATGCAGGCGCGGAGCTAGGATCTTATTTTAGGGAGGGGCGGTAGTGAGCAAGAGAATCACTTAAAAGCGCGCTCATAAGGGAGGTGTGGGCGATGGGCCTCCGGCGCGCGAAGCGCGGAAGCTTAGACGTTTCCTTAAATTATTAGGAAAAGAAGACGATTAATTGTACCGTTTGCGACTGTTAATCCTTGGCTGAATGAAGTCCCCCCCCCCCCGCGCGAAGCGCGAAAGCTTTGACCTTTCATTAAATTATTATAAAAAAAGAAGACGATTTGCTCTACCGTTCTCGACTGTTTATCCTCGTCTAAATTCAGTCCCCCCCCCCTCCCGCACAAAACGCGGAAGCTTCGGCGTTTCGTAAAATTATGAGAAAAAACAGACGATTCGGTATACTGTTCTCGACTCTTAATCCTTGTCTGAATTCAGTTTCTCCCCCTCCCGCGCGAAGCGCGGAAGCTTTGACGTTTCACTAAATTATGAGAAAAAGCAGACGATTCGGTATACTGTTCTCGACTCTTAATACTTATCTGAATGAAGCTTCCCCTTCCCGCGCGAAGCGCAGAAGTTTTGACGTTACATTAAATTATTAGAGAAAGAAGACGATTCGTCGTACCGTTTTCGACTCTTAATAAGCCCTATTCATCTGAATTCAGTTTCCCCCTCTCGCGCAAAGCGCGAAAGCTTTGACGTTTTCTCATATTATTAGAGAAAGATCACGATTCGTCGTACCGTTTTGGACTCTTAATAAGCCCTATTCATCTTAATTCAGTTTCCCCCTCTCGCGCGAAGCGCGAAAGCTTTGACGTTTCCTCATATTATTAGAGAAAGATCACGATTCGTTGTACCGTTTTCGACTCTTAGTAAGCCCTATTCATCTGAATTTAGTGTCCCCCTCTCGCGTAAAGCGCGAAAGCTTTGACGTTTTCTCATATTATTAGAGAAAGATCACGATTCGTTGTACCGTTTTCGACTCTAAATAAGCCCTATTAATTTTGTCTGAATTCAGTTTTCCCCTCTCGCGCGAAGCGCGGAAGCTTTGAAGTTTCCTTAAATTATTAGAGAAAGAAGACGATTCGTTGTACCGTTATCGAATCTTATTAAGCCCTATTCATCTGCATTCAGTTTCCCCCTCTCGTGCGAAGCGCGAAAGCTTTGACGTTTCCTCAAATTATTAGAGAAAGAACACGATTCGTTGTACCGTTTTCGACTTTTAATGAGCCCTATTTGTCTGAATTCAGTTTCCCATTCTCGCGCGAAGCGCGGAAGCTTTGACGTTTCATTAGAAAATGAGAAAAAGGAGACGTTTAGGTGTACTGTTCTCGACTGTTAATCCTTATCTGAATGAAGCTTCCCCCTCCCGCGCGAAGCGCGGAAGTTTTGACGTTTCATTAGATTATTAGAGAAGGAAGACGATTCCTCGTACCGTTTTCGAATCTTATTAAGCCCTATTTGTCTGAATTCAGTTTCCCATTCTCGCGCGAAGCGCGGAAGCTTTGACGTTTCCTTAAATTATTAGAGAAGGAAGACGATTCGTTGTACCGTTCTCGACTCGCCTTAATGAAGTTCCCCCTTCCGCGCGAAGCGCGGAATTTTTGGCGTTTCATCACAATATAAAGAAAGGAAGACGATTCGTCGTACCGTTGTTGACTCTTAAACCTTGTTTGAATTTAGTTTCCCCGAAAATTTCAAACCTCTGATTTCTTTATTTGATATTATAGGAAAGTGAAACTTCGGGAAAATACAAGTATTGTAGTTGTAGTCACTCTCGAAGTCGTCACAGCGGATAAGAAGTACGTCACAGTTCGTAGGGAAAAAAACTTTTCGGCCGACCGACAACATCTCACCGACTTCAAACTTCTGCATTAATATAGTACACGAGGATCGAGCAAGAATACCGACACAGCTGACCCGACACAGCAACATATTTACCCGTTTCTTTTTTGCTCCCTCGACGAGACGACTCCACCAAACAACCCCCTTCTCTCTTTTACTCCCACTCCTCCTCTCTCAGACTTTTACCTCCCCTCTCTCTCCTCTCTTTCATCCCCCGTTTCTTTTGTTTCCCTTTCACTCTTTTTTCTTTTTTTTTCTTTTCTTTCTTTTCTTTCTTTTCCTTTCTTTCCTCTCCTCCCTCTTTTTCTTTTTTTCTCTTTCTTTCTTCTCTTTTCTTTCCTTTCTTTTCCTTTCTTTCTTTTCTTTTCCTTTCTTTCTTTTCTTTTCCTTTTCCTTTTTTCTTTTCTTTCCCTTTCCCTCTCTTGTTTCCCTCTCTTTTTTTCCCTCTCTTTTTTTCCCTCCCCCTTTTCTCTTTTTCCCGACGGCAGCGCAAGTTTACCGACAATATCCTGACAGGTGGGGGGGTGTCGCACCCCCCACACCCCCCCCCCCCCCCCTTTGGCGACGCCCCTGCTGCCAGCCTTAGATGGCATGTTCCTTACTAGGACGCCCGGCGAAAAAAAATATTTGGCTGGGCTTGTGAGCATAATTATGAGTTCGTTGATAACGCCATCTTCGGCGGCTTGAGTCAAGTGCAGTGTTGGGAATATAAAGGACCGGCCAGATTTCTGGACTTAAATTTTTGTCGTGAAATTGTCGACGAAATATATTCGTCAGGCATCAGCGCACCCATCGCTACCCATTAAAATGGGCATGATGGATAAAAGAGGGGAGGAGGAGGGGGGGGGGGGGGGTAAACCATAGAACTAAGGGATTAACAAAAAAGCCTATGAATTATTTTGCTATGACATATGTAACAAATACAACAATAATGAAACTAGTGGTGTCATGTGGCTCCATGCATTGATGAGGCACTAAGATGGGGGGGGGGGGGGGGGGATTCTATTTTACCCAATAAATGAAGTGCGAATTAACAAAGCCATCGAATATGCGGTTGGAGGGTTCCATCGCCTTAATACAGTGTGCTTTTTACCCTTTCTCTTTGTTGTCTTTAATTTTTCCTCTTTTCCGCCAAACGAACAAGGCGGTGCCCATATGCACCCCGAAATCTTAATTTTCATCGTGACCTAATTTGTTACATTTTTGTTTTAACTAGGCCTAATTGTTAACTGCAATATTATCCAAACCTAGCTGTAATCATTGTATTCGCTTATGGCGGGCTAAACAGGCCAATATTCGTACAACTATACGACTATACGTCTCTCCAGCCATCGGATAGATGTATAGTCGTATAGTTGTACGAATATTGGCCTGTTTAGCCCGCCATATTCGCTGGCCTGAATAACCTTACCCATCCTCTTCAATCCTCATCTTTAGTAAATCCTTCATATCTATCAAGGGTTTATGCAAGGACTTACAAGATTCAAGAACCGTTTCTGATCAAGCCTAATTACCATTACTCTATATCGTCTCTTGTGGTTTACGAACCAATAAACAATGAAGATTTCTCTGATTAGTTTTATAGGTCAACTTTAAATTCAAGCGATTCACGGGTAATTTTTAGTAAACTAGTTATTAATTTACTAATGATCATGAGTTGCCATTGGTGTAGTCTTTCAAGAAGGCGTGATTAAAATGAAATACAACACATCACCGGAATTATACTTCCTTATATTCATGGTACTGAAAATGTCTGTTTTGTAAACCCACTCCGCCAGGTAACCATATATTTTGTTCTGAATGATTCTTCTAGGATTATCTCGAGAGTCACCAAAAATATTTGTCAAACTGCAATTATTCATGCAATCATATTACTAAAATATTTCTTTACTGTGATATATTTTATATATTGGTTAAGGAATAACACAAGCTATTTCACAACATAATTATACATTAGTTTAAACATATTTGTGGCTTACACCCAGTAAATAAGATCGATTGATCGATCTGTAATTGAAAAACAAGTCAGAAAAAATCTTGGAACCAGCGGGATTTGAACCTGCCATCTACTGCTTGCCGGGCAGCGACTCTACCACCAGGCAGTAGATGGCAGGTTCAAATCCCGCTGGTTCCAAGATTTGTTCTGACTTGTTTTTCAATTACAGATCGATCAATCGATCTTATTTACTGGGTGTAAGCCACAAATATGTTTAAAATATTGAAATTTCTCCCAGGAAGCATTACATTTATAAAAGAATTATACATGTTAATGAAGTGTACAAAATATACATTATGTGAACCAAATATTAAAAAAGCATACAAACAAATACAAACAAAATATGGTAAATGAAGAGGTCTATCATGTTCAAAGAGGAAAGGATACATAAAACAATACCGGTATATGATTATCATGATCACATACATTAAAATACAGGACAAAATATTAATTGAAGGTATTGCTTTTTCAAACTAGTAGTAAAGCACCCTCACCAGTTACTTGTATTTTGAAAAGCACTACCCTTTATAACAGTTACAGTTACTGTATTTCGTATAACTACATGCACTTTGGCAAAATTACTATTTCTCGTCAACGTATTGAGATATGTATTTTATCATTGAAGTGAATTAATTCGGTTGAACGCTAAAGAGAATTCTAGATCCATATTTTTTGGGATAATTTAGGTGATATTTCCCTTTAAGCCACCTCCTGCCGATACAGTTGCCAGGGCGCCCAAATGAAATTACAATTTCACCGTCCTTGTGAATCTATTTCCGCCTTCGGTCAGAAAAAAGAGCATTTTGCGATCCATTCGCACTGCGACATAGTATACCTTAAAAATATGGTTTCCTCTTCCTCGATGGAAAAATTTACGTAATAATTTGAGACTTTTATCTCCTCATGTATTCCATTCTCAATCAGCACATGAAGGTAGTGTATTCTATTTTCTGCCCACATCGAATTCTGTCGAACTTTGCAGGAATTATGAATATGTCACGTATGCCCTATGTGTGAAAGTTAAACGTTAGCAGTGAGACTCCTAATATTCAAATTATGCAAGGAAACCCGTTTACTTTCTAGACTTCACTGTCAGACACTATTGAGTGGGTAATATTCAATTCTTCATTAAATGCCTCTTGATCAGGATTCTGAAGATCTTGATGGGTATTACCACCGGTATTCACATTTTGGTAGGTAGGGTCGTTTTGGTAGGTATTGACGTCTGTCTCTGACTGATCAAATACAGGATTCCCACCAAATTCAGGGTAACAATAGTGCGGATCGGACTCCTTTCCTTTAGACCTGAAAGTTATTATTAGGAAAGCATGGATAAATTGCATCGATTAAATAGATAAAACAATAACAGTCCCACTACATGGCATGGTAAGGTATTTTTTAAGTACATGTCATTAACATAATAAATCGTTCAAGCATGTTGTATTAACATTTAAAAAGGGGTATGCTTTAGAACAGGCCTTCTCAACTAGTCTATTAGAAGCGCCAAAACAAAAATGAATTGAGGTTGAAGTGCCAACCTGTATGTTTGGTGACTGTGTTACGAGGGAGCGTAGCGACTGAGCCGATATCGGGTGGGGTCCAGGGGGCGAAGCCCCCAGGAAGCTAGTGGATTTTAGGGCTTTTTTGAGGCCCAGATGTGGCATTTTTAACACCTTTTTGTTCCATAAAACATCAATCATAATTTCATATTGATGTGAATTAATTAGTACAATTCCTGGCTAAAATCTACACTGGAAGTTAATTTATATGTAGTTATTTTGGTGCAATAAACACGGAAAATGTCAAAATGAAGTGAAAATCAAACAAACAAAATGGCTTGCTTACATTTTGGGCTCAACTTCGACTGCGACTTTTTGATTTTTCTGAGTTTTTTTTATTTTTTAATGTTGTTCTTTCTTTAATTTTTAATTTTTAATTTTTATTATTTTTTGGGAACAGCCGCGCGCCACTCTGACTGACCGCAAGCGCCACGAGTGGCGCGCGCGCCGCCAGTTGAGAAGGCCTGCTTTAGAATATCAATTATTGTGTCCAAATAAATAGGTATATATATTAAACAAGTCAACATGACAATGGCATGTGGAAATCGGTGTGGTACTTTTAAAGTACATGTCATTAACATAATAGGTCTTTCAAACTGATTGTCATAATATTAAAAGTGTTATGCTTTATAATATTTACATTGAATAGCATTTAAAATTAAAGAAGAAAGTAATTGAATAACTTTACAGATTAAAACAAAAAACATTCATAATTATGCAATTTTCACACAACTGCGCCAGGAGTGTCAATTTTGAGAGACATGGCGCATTATATATGTTGACTATTATTATGATTATTATTCAGCTTGTATTTTCATGACCATACGGTTTTATCATCTTGCGTGGAGGAGTTCGATGAGAATAGACTAATAAGAGGGACAGGTTAAGTACAAGATATCTTTCTTACTTTCTTCGCTTGTAAAAGATGATGATGAGAACTATAACGATAACAATCACAACAATAGCACCAACAGCGCTTCCTACGACAGTTGTTATGGAGCTTGAAGAACCTCCAGCTGAAGTTGATTTTGGTGGAGAATAGGTAGTAAGTGAAGAGGTAGTAGGTGAAGAGGATGGTGTGGGACCTATAGGTGTTAGTGAAGAGAAATGACAGAAGTTAGAATTACCAAGGAAGCATATGTTGATAGATACATGGTAAATAAGTCAGGTACTAGAACAGACCGGTCCCGGTGCCAGGTAATGTCAGAGATAAAAATATCAGAGGTACAATTGTCAGAGGTAAAAATGTAAAAACAGTCCGAGCGGACGAGCGGACGTGCTTTTCAGAAGCGTTCTAGTATAATTTTGCCAATATCGTTAAAAATTGCCTCAATACCGGATATTTTGGGACTGTTTTGCTTCTTTATACTGATGAAATTTGGATTGAAGTTATAGTGGATTCATACAGGCCTATATACTTAGGAACAGAGTCAAAAGGCGCAAGTCCTGTGGGCTACTAACACATACTGCACCCTTTATTACACGGTAGACTGCACACAATTGAATTTCCCGCCCTTTTCAGGCAACCAACCAGGGCATGGCCGGGGTAACACACCGGCCAGGGCGAAGAGCCACCTCTTTTACAACCCAATGACGAAGATGAATTCCGAACAGTAAAACTCTCCCGTAGGGAGCAAAAACCGAGAAATAAACGCAGGCGCGAAGGAAGCATTGCAATTGAAAATCTTTCAATGACAACAGAATCTTCTTCCTCAGAAGACCAAAATACAACCCAGAACCGCCAATCGGAACTCAAAGTATTCAATTCAGAACTTTATTTCAGACTCAGCTGCACAAGGCAGTGGTCCATAAAAAATATGTTACATATAGATAGGGATAATAGCGGAGTATGAACATGATGATAATAATAACAACAAATCGTACAAATACTAAAGAATAAAACAAACTAAAAAAATAAAAAATAAATAAATAAATAAATAATCGCTAAAGAACTAGAAATAACCGTGAAGCTTGTCCGAACCCTATGGAATTTATAAAACCCACAGCCCAAGGTCTCCTTATCAAGTGTAAAAACCAGAAACAAGTAAAAGCACTATCTCAAATTAGTAACATATAGGAACCACCCCAGTAAAAGTTGCAGAAAAGCAGCAGGTTGTGAGAGGGGTCATAAATTGAGTACCTACATAAATGACAGATAACGAAATTCTCAATGAATTGAAACAATTGATGTCAAAAGAATCATGAACAGGTCAAAATCAAATGTAAAATCAACTGAAATTGAAGAAAACAGGCCCAATTTTATCCCAATGAGAAGTGTTATCATCGCATTCAACCGTACAAACCTCCCCAGCAACACAACAATTTGCTATCAAAATTTTGAGGTTAAACAATACATTCCCCCGTTTTTCCAGGGAAAAAATGAGATGCGTCAGATGCGGAGAGAACCATAAATTTGAGGAATGTAACCGAAAAGATAGACCGATATGTATAAATTGTGGCGGGAACCATTCGGCGGGCTTTGATGGCTGTCTTGAAGCTAAGAAAGCCAAAAGATACAAATAGTAAAAGTCAAAAACAATCTTTCATACGCATAAGCTGCAAAAATACAGCCGGAGCAAGAAAAACCACAGCATAAACCACGAGCCAACCTCCCCGAATCACATCCCTCCCACGATGTTAACTCAGATAACCTCCCTCTTCCTCCCCAACCATTGAGGCCATCCACATCAATCGGCCCTGAAAACGCCACCCCGCAACTAGCCTCTTGTCGATGCCCTCGCGCTGTTGGAGTCTCTAAATTCTGACGAGCGAAGCGAGTCAGAGAAACCGAGGCGGCTTGCGGTTTCTCTGACTCGCTTCGCTCGTCAGAATTTAGAGACTCCAACAGCGCGAGGGCATCGACAAGAGGCTACCCCGCAACCGGATCCCCAGCCTTGGAACACCCTGCTGCAAAAAAACCCGCACATGTTACAGGCCTGTCTTAACTATCTCGAGATTGCCAAATATCCAGCTATTTGAACTATCCCGATCGCAAACTATCCAGCTAATTTGCGCCTTCATCAGACCGAAGTAGGATATTTGGTCAGGATTGTCATCCCAAGATATCTTGGCATAGTTTGCAAAATATCCTGCTATTTGGCAAAATATCCAGCTATTTGTCCCGTGCGTCTTCACTAGACCGAAGATTTGCAATACACGCTAACGCTGAGCAAAATATCTCGAGCTAATTTCTCAGGTCGAGTTTCAAGTTTCGAGGTCGAATCTCGAGATAGTGAAGACGCGGGCTATTTGGCAATCTCGAGATGATGAAGACGCGAGGTAAGGATGGAAAACTGAAGTAGAAGCCCTCCCTCGAGGTAACCTAGTAACATTAATTAGTGGTGAGCAATTAATCTATTTCATTACGCAACTTATTCTCACTTTTACGGATGGAAAATCTGAGAAGGATATTTCATCCTTAGTAAAAATTGGCAGCTGAGAGGCTGCTCAAACAAAGGGTAAAACATGACGCTAAAGATGTACTGGTATAACATAATAGTAACAATGATGACGGCGCTAACCATATTACAATGGGAAGCGCAGGGACTTCTTAATCACGGTCCTGAACTTATAAAATACTTAGATTCATATAAAGATGTAAAGTAGCATTTAATTTGTGTTCAGGAAACATGGTTCAATGATGATAGAATATTGCAAATCCCTGAATATACATGTTTTAATAGAAACAGGGAAAATCAATCTAAAGGACGGTGTGCTATTTATGTACATGATTCCATCAACTATGAATATCGTGTCAATGACAAAGAATTCGAAATACAGCATATTAAAGTACATGCTGCTGGATCGAAAATCTCCATAATCAATTTCTATAACCATTGCAAAAAATTAAACGAGTTTATTTTAAACAGGATGATTAACAAACTAGAATGCAATCTACTCCTTATGGATTTCAACTCTCATAATCCTTTGTGGGGAAGTGCGAAGATAGACCAAAATGGGCACATAATTGAAAATTTCACACGTGACAATAACTTTATAATTTTGAACGACGGAAGAGGAACCAGAATAGATCCACGCACTGAGAAAACTTCATGTTTGGATCTTAGCGTCACCTCCCCCAAACTATCTTGCCTATGCTCGTGGCACACCCTTGGCATACCATTTTCCCATCTCCACCCAGATATTACTGTACTGAGCAGGGCAAGTGAACAGCAACAGCGAGAAGATAAATGACGAAACAACTTGGTCTTAACATTTTTTGATTGGAACGCCTTTGCCTAAAAATGTGAACATAAAATTGGACATAGTGGCAACTTTTACGAACATGTATAAATGTTTTATGAAAAGTTTATCACAGACTATTAAAGAAATAATGCCCCAGAGGAGAAAGAAAAAACATGACCCTGTACCTTGGTGCACAAAAGACTGTACACAAAGTATCAAAGAAAGAAACAGGGCAAATATAAATATTTGAAGAAAAAAATCAGAGGTACAAAAAACTCTGCGCCAAGCAGAACGAAATTACTGGCAAGAATTTTGCTCAAGACTCAACCGCTTTGTACCAAAATCAGCGGTATGGTCTACCATCAAACGGTTAAAGGGGGTATCTGTCAAAAAAAACAAAAAACATGTCAGTTGTGATAGAAAGTGAAAAAGAAATCACATGTAACAGTGAAATAACTGAGGATTTCTCTAAGTTCTTCCAATCAATAAGTAATGTTAAAGAATGTCCAGAAATAAAAGAAAACAAACATGTGGAGCAACAAGTCACAGAATTACTGAAGCGGGGAATGGAGCATGTCTTGAATGAACCATTCACTCTTTTTGAATTGCACAGAACTCCAAACACATGTAAACAATCAGCTCCTAGAAAAGACAAGATCCCTTATCAGGTCTATCAAAAACTTCCCCAGAAAGCAAAACCATATATTATGCTAAAGGTCATGAACTTAATATGGGGTACGGGTAACATACCTCCCAACCTGAAACACTCTATCGTAATACCTGTGTTAAAACAGAATAAAGATCCCCAAAAGGTATCGTCGTACCGACCCATAGCACTTTCCTCGTGTTTTGCCAAAATACTACAACGGATTGTAAAGAATAGGCTCCAATGGTATGTAGAAAAGAATAATATACTTCCTCCCCTCATGACTGGCTTTCGTAGTAAACGTGGGATCACCGATAACATTGTACTTTTAGAGAATGCAATCCAAAGAAGCATTAATGTTGGTGAATATACATTAGCCATCTTTCTTGATACTGAAAGAGCGGACTTTCCAGTTAAAGATTGGAAAAGAAGAATCACAATTATATGAAATGTACAACAGCCTCCCCCAGGGGAGTGTCTTAAGTCCTACATTGTATAATATCATGATGAATGATATTCCAATGGATAAATTAATCACCACATCTATTTATGCTGATGACTGTGTCATCTGGATGTCAGGTAATAACATTATTATTTCAAACAGAATACAGTGCTAACTGAACACATTGAGTGAATGGTTTACTAAATGGGGCTTTCGCCTTTCACAGAGTAAACCTTTCCAATGTTATTTACTAAAAAAAAAAGGAAAATACCCAGAAATGAAATCAAACAACGACGCACTTTTATTCCAATCAAAGAAGTATTTCTTAGGACTTATATTTGACAAAACACTTTCATGGAAGACGCACATAAATGCCGTAGTCCTTAGATGTAAAGAGAAACTGAACATTCTTAGGTGCCTTACTGGGACTACATGGGGAAGCTCCTCGAAATCCCTGCTAATGGTATATAGAGCACTGATTAGATCATTATTCGATTTTGGTTGTGAAGCCTATGACAGTACGGTTCAAAGTATAAAGAAATCACTTGACTCCATTCAATATCAAGCCTTGAGAATTTGTGCGGGAGCTCTTCCTCTTACATCATTAGATTCATTACAAGTTGAACTAGGTAAAATGCCCTAAGACTTAAGAAGACAAATGCTGGCGGACAGATTCAGACAAAAGATTGAAATGCATCGAGATCACCCTGTCATATTAAACGTTAAGCCCAGCTGGCAAATGGAACTTTTGAAGCTCCAAAAGAATAACGGTTACCCCCCCCCCCCCCCCACCCTTAGGCAAACAGCTAGATCCTCTCCTGTGTTTTGGAAGGATATGGTAAAGACTAAAAGTAAAGAAAGAATGTAAATATGGTTGCTCCGAATAATGAGGAGGACATTACGTGCAGAACGGGAAGAAATGGAGAGAATGCCATCACGGGGATAACAGTCAATAACAGCTATGTAACAAGTAAAATTTCTAAAAGGAAAAATGCGGTCTTAAATAAATGATAATGATAAAATACCAAGGAATTTAGTAGTTTCATGGGTACCAATTCAATGGAAACTGTATCAAAATAAGAGCCCCGGGGGCTCTTTTTTTTGGAAGAGCCCTCGTGGACAAAAAAATTATTTGAGACCTGGTTTGGATACTTTATTTGCTTATTGAATCTTTATGCTTAATTTTTCTAAATCTGAAGGATATATATTTTATGTAAGTTTGTGTGATTTGTTTAGTATGACAATCCTTCAAACTAAAAGGTTGCCAAAGTGAATCGATACGTATCACTCTGTTGCAGAGTAAAACAAATATAATAGTTTAGTTTGACGTTATGTTCTCGTAGTTTGAAGCTGTGAATGCAATGTACATGTTCGAATTGCGTCCCAACGATGTAAACATAATTTATAAAAAATGCGAGTTAAAATTGTAAGATTGGATTCGAGTTGAGAGTAAAATCAAGTAGATCTAGATCTAGAAAGGGCCGCCTTGTGAGCGATATGAGGTGTCGAAAGGACGTACTTGAGAGTTGACACGATTTGAAAAACAAAAGATGTATGTGAATGCTGTCCTCAACAAAATTATAATAATAATGATATGTGTTTAAATAGTTATCGGAAATCGCTAATTAAGCGCTCTACAATAATGCAGAATAATAACCCTGCATATGGCTTTAGCAGAGCAGCTGTCACGCGCGCGCCTGCGTTTCAAGGAATAAATTCCTGCAGGTCCTCATTTACTTCACCTGGGTAGAGTGCAGCACAATGTGGATAAATTTCTTGCTGAAGGAGATCAACGTCCTGGAGTGGGATTCGAACTCACGATCCTATGATTGAAATACGAGAGTCACAACCACTATGATGCCTCCAGATCGTGTGCACCTACAATACTAAATCCAATTTTTATGTTTAGGTGATTTGATGACGTCTATACTATTACTAGTAAAAGTAGCACATTTACCCCTCCCCCCCCCCAACAAAAAGGAGTAACATATTGAAAAAATACATCATATATTTGTTTTGTATTTTTATGTTTTTTTTATATGAAATTTGCCTAAAAGAAAAATGATTTTAATGAGCCAATCTGTTTGAAGGTGGTAACACTACATTTACTCATACATGTAAACAGAACACAACACGTAATTAGGCTACTAACTACACCCGTAAAGAAGTGCTCATAATTTCAAAACCCTTAAAATGAATCACGATGTTATCTTACCACAGTATTGGTACAGTCGTTATGTATCTTCTGTGTGAAAATCAGAGATATTTATCACTTTACGGATGAATGAGCACAGATTAAAGACAAAATGGCCCAATTCAAATGTCACAATACATTGTGCGTGCCTGTACATTGTTGTGAAACAGCACATGACTGAAGGCATCGATTGTGGTTTATGAAACAATGCTGATGGTATTTCATTCATTTTATTTTTGAATGGCACATGTGGTTAAATGCATTATTTGCAATTGTAAAACAGTGCATTTTGAATTATTTTAATACTCAGTAATCTGCAATGATAATATTACTTTTGCGATTTTTTAAATATGAAAATCAAAATTCATTAATGTGTGCTTAGTCAACCACGGATAACCTCTTGTTACACATTGTTACCTAACTACCTTTGCAAAATTGCTAATACTTTTGCAAGACGAAATCTTGAAACGATTCTAGGGTAATTCTAAAATTATGAGCAATTATTGTGTAGGAGCGTAGTTACTTTTTGTGACAATCAACCCTCGATTTTGTTTTCTTCCAAGGTGGCTCTTTTTTTTAATTTACAAAAATAAGAGCCCCCTTCAGGTCTCTCATGGGATTTTTCTTCATGATGATGGAGGCTACTTTTTGGAATTTAATTTGTTTTCTTAAAAAAACACTTCGTGAAGCTTATTTTTTCTTCTTCTAAATATAACATAAAAGTTCTGGCGTAATCCAGGGTTTGCGGATAAGTGGTTTCTTTACTTTACGTTTAATATATGGTAAGTGTTTATCGAATGCATTAAACGGATAGTTGAGTTCTGTTGCAGAGGGCGCTACACAAAATAATGTTTTTGTGAGATAATGAAAAACTGAGTGTCAAATTTGAAAGAACATAACATTTAAATGACAAAATCATCTTTGTTTGATCAAAATCGGTTCAGAGACGGCTGAAATATAACGATTTCTAATACTTGTGTACCACCACAAATATTAGATATTTTGACAAAATTGAAAAAAACGTTGAAAAAAAGCGAAATAACGCATTTTACGTCGTTTTCAGCCAATGCCGATCTTGGCTTTTTTGTTGGCATTTTCGTGTAGCTTATATTACCCACAATTAGCCGGCTCATGTATTGTTATTTTTAATTAAATAATTAATTAACGGTCACCGTGTTTTTTTTTAAAGTGGAGCTGAATTGGTATGATCGTGTTGGCTACATTTTACACATTTTGGGGTCTAAAATTACCTTCATAGCAATTTTAGGTTCTAAAAGGGCACTATAAATGTCATAGATAAGAATAACATCAATAACCATGCACTTTGAAGGCATTTGCGGTCTGAAAACAGAACTCAACTATCCCTTTAAGTAGCTTTGATAAAAACAATTCATAAGACTCATTCACATCAGAGCAACAATATATTGAGGACCAATCTGTAACATGCAGTTCCGCAATTAATTCAATAATGCCATCATTTATAATTTTGCGAGATAATTTTTGAGTGTTTGATACATTATTTACATAACATTTAATTTGAGAAAGATGAGAAAAATGAAAAATAGGCAGGTGGTCAGAAATTTCCACACATAAACTTCCACTATCAACTGTAGAATTTATAACATTGGTAAATATATTATCAATTAAGAAAGCAGTATTTACAGTAATAAGAGTAGGATTTGTTATAAGTGGTACGAAGTCATACGAAGAATTGAAACTTAAAAAATTTGCAGCATCAGAACTACTTAAATGTTTAAGGATATCAATATTAAAATCCCCAGTAATGTATAAGTTCGAATGTTCACATTTGAGCTTACATATAATATCATCATAGAATAGAGTTGACAAAAGACTTAACTCCGTTTCGTTGACGATCAGCCATGCACAAAGAAGACGAAAGACCTGATGCATGGCTGATCTTAAACGAAACAGAGTTAAGTCTTTTGTCAACTCTGTTTGTTGCTACGGCAGGCAGCCAGTGAAAACGAACTCGATTTATCAAATTATTGAAATACAAGCATTTCTAAAACAAACAGAACTTTGTTATTCCTGTCTCATTTTTCCTGATTGATGTGTCATATGAAAGTGCAGAAAATGAACTTTCTAGAAATGTGATTTTCTCCTTGAAATTCAGATACCGTCCGCCAAATGCCTTTTTGGTTTCCTCTCTTCAAATTGCCTTTAATCACTCATGCGTGAAATATGCATCAAAAATTAATGAAAGAAGAGGATCCAAGCTTTCGAAATATGTGTCATTTATTAATTATAATTGTGATTAAGTTATGATAAAACATCGATAGTTTTCGGTTTCGTTTTTTCTGGGAAGCACTGTATATGAAGATTAAATTGTAAATACATGAATACTGGCTGCTGAAAGTTACAGTTAACAGTATACAATAGATCCTGTTCCTCTGACATACATTCAAACATACTAAAATGAAAAGAAAAAAAGAACATACTTTGTAAAAAAAGAAAAAGATACAAACAATTTAAATATTAAAAACAGTGCACTAAAATAAAGAAGAGGAATATTCGAAAATATTCAGTGATCAAAGTCCAGTTAGGAGGATAAAACAAATAACTGTGTGTCATCCATCCAGGTAAAAGTTAAAATGAGATTACCCTATTATTATTATCCTTCTTATCTCTGGTTCCTAATTACAGTCACCTTCGTTGATCTTTGTTATGAATGACTTTAATGCCCAAATCTTTATCTTTGAACAGGGCAAAGATGCGACGGTCTGAATTCCAAACATGTTGTTCCGTGGGACAAGCTTTTGCATGATTAAGTAGTTCCTGGTTCTACTAAACGTGAGGTCCTCGACTATTGACTTATTTTGCCCTTTCAGTCTGCGCCTTTTCCTAAGGATCTCCTGCCTTTTCTTGTATGTTTTAAGTTTTACTATAATACCACGTGGTATCTGTCTGCCTTCTTTCTCCTTCTTTTTCCCTACTCTATGACTGATATCGATGTCTTCTAATCGAAAGTCTACATGTAGAATGTTATTCGCTATGTCAATTATGATCTTATCAGCGTCTTCTCCATTTCTTTCAGCGCAACCAAATACCCGAATACAGTTTCGTCTGGAGTTTTGTTCCTGAGCATTCACCTTGTTTGATTTCGATGAGTGCTGACTTTGTCTTTGAGAATCGTAATATCCTTGGATTTGTTGTCGTTGCTAGTCTGCAAGTCAAATATATCTGCTTTCAGCTTATCAATAGACTCTTCCATGTCATTCATTCTTTTTTTAATAGATTCCTCAACCAGCTGAATAAAGCCTTCATTATGTAGAATGTCTTTGATAATGTCCTGCACTAAAGCAGGGTTGATACGCTCCTTGGTAGATCTAGCTCTGGTTACAGGTGCTTCTTAGAGATATGAGTGTGTGCAGTAATGTGAATAAATATTGTAAAGGCGTGTTCACTGATCACACAACATATCTCTTTTTTTATTTTAGCTACGAGGAAGCAAGGTTGCACTGGCAATAAAATACATTGATAAAAGTATTCCCTTTTCGTTATTTTATTGAGGTACTGATTAGACTGCACACTAACAAAATGTAGACAAGTCTAGCAAATAAATGATTCAGAATGAGAATCACATGAATGAGAATTGATAATATTGCACGCAGATTAAATGGTCATTATAATGAGATGGACATGAATAAATGCAGTGAATGAATATAGCTTACGACAATGATAGAAATGAAGTCGAAAGTCCAATGAACATGATTGACGGATGAAACGAAGTAAGGGGCTCACGCGATGACGATGCGGAGGCTTGAAGGCGGAGATGCAGCTTCGTTGTCGTGGCTGAAAAGCCGTGAAGGATCTCAATGCTGACGCTCATGATGATGATGATGATGAAGAAGCTCTCAGGCGAGAAGAGAAGAGAAGAATGTGGCGCTCGACGATGAAACAGTGAGTCGTTTGATGTCAGAGGTCAAGGTAGAAAATGCAGGCATCAAAGCCGGTAGTGGTGCTGAGCAGTGAGTCGCTCGATTGATGCACCGAACTTTGATGGTGAAATTCATCAGAGTTGCAGTGAGTCGAACTCGTAGATGAAGTGGCAAACGAACTACGGTGAGTCGAGTTTGTGTGTGAAATACTACCGGAGACGAAACTAGCAGCTCCCAGCAGAGAATCAAGCGCTATGTCGGGTCCTGATTTAAACGTTCCACTGGGAAACTGCCAGCCCCTTGAAGACGGCGGAGAAAGAGTTGACGTGCCGTACAAGAGGTGATAGGAACGGAAGAATCTCGAATGTAGAGGAAAACTCATAGAGATGTCTGGACTCAACTAAGATGTAAGCAGGAGTGAAGAAAACCTCGTGGTGTTGAAAATACGCGGGTGAACGACGCACGGAACCACGATGCGTGATTGAAGGAATAAACACACGTGGTCCGAATAATGAATATAAATAAGTACCGTGATGGAAATTAACTGTAACATGAATGTACAATAAAAGTAAGGCGAATGAATGAGTCGCTACACTTCCACATTGTTTGCGATTATTTGAAGATATCAGGTTAGGGACCTCACATGAATGGTCACGAGGGGCGTCAATAGTACAAAACCAGCTGAAACTTTAGAAAGTAGCAATAGCTTCCTTGAATAGACAATACACAAGCTACATAAACACATACCACAGCTGGGAGTATAATAGAGCAAGTAGAGTAGTCGCCACAGTACAGATGTGTACCAACTCTAGGGAAGATATACAACAACTTTGAATATATGGGGCTGTAGTAAACACATCACTGAGAGAGTAAATCTCATATATTAAAAAGTCACCTAAAATATGACTCCAAGCGGTGACATCATAATTCCAATAGATTCCTGGAGGATTTAAGTTGTCCAAATACCCAAGCTCTCCTGATACCCAAGCTTGGGTATTTGTTTCTAGTTCATCGTGACTGTGCCATGGACCAGTGATGGCCTGGTGGTAGAGTCGCTGCCCGGCAAGCAGCAGGTGACAAGCAGCAGGTTCAAGTCCCGCTGGTTTCAAGATTTGTTCTGACTTGTTTTTCAATACAGATCGATCAATCGATCTTATTTACTGGGTGTAAGCCACAAATATGTTTAAATAATTGAAATTTCTCCTAGGAAGCATTACATTTATAAAAGTTATTGTCCTATGGCGGAATAATGAATATTAATAAGTCAGAATGAATCAGGAGAGCTTGGGTATTTGTTTCTAGTTCATCTTGACTGTGCCATGGACCAGTGATGGCCTGGTGGTAGAGTCGCTGCCTGGCAGCGTAATTCTTTTTCCCCACTTGAGCTCCGGACCCCAGTATGAATTCATTTGCATACAGCCAATCAGAGCTCATCTAGTCAATCACAAGCTTTACGCGTGCTAAAGATGCGAATCTGTAATAAATTTGCTAAAAGTAGAGATGCTAGAGCAGAAATGAAACATTTGCAAGCCTATGCCTATGCACGCACACCATGCATGCTGATATAGGCAAGGCGCTGTGTGTACGTGTATGAAGCCCCAGAGCTTCGAACCGTTTTGAGCACGCCTAAAGCTCGTTATTGACAAGATGAGCTCTGATTGGCTGTATGCAAATGAGTTCATACTGGCGGTCCGGGGCTCAAGTGGGAAAAAATTACGCTGCCCGGCAAGTAGTAGATGCAGGTTCAAGTCCGGCCGGTTCCAAGATTTTTTCTGACATTTTTTAAAATTACAGATCGATTTACTGGGTGAAAGCCACAAATATGTTTAAACGATTGAAATTTCTTCCAGGAAGCATTACATTTATATGAAAAATATTCATTGATGAAAATAAACATAGTAACGAACGGTACTAACATTGAAATACCGTACATTAATACCTATCACTATCAATTCGTATCATGCTAAAGAAAAAAAGTAAGATGATTTACCCACCAGTAAATGGGTCTTCGATGCGGTCCACTGAGGAGACAATGGTGAGAAAAAAGAATGGTATTAATATTTATAAAAAAAAAATCTTGTTAATGCAAAGTATATCACAGTCAGGTGGAATTCTGCCTAACTAGGAGTTGGGGGAAGATTTCGGAATAGTTTAAAAAGCGTACGGTAAATCCAGCAACATCGAGTACATTAATTTGCAAACTCAGGAGGTTTCTTCCGATTGTTTAATAAATGCCTGGGTGTATTTGCTGTGGACAGATTGACCGATTGAATGACTGTTGAATTGAATCAAACGCAAAGTGTATCACAGTCAGGTGGAATTCTGCCTAGCTAGGAGTTGGGGAACACTTCGGAATCGTTTAAAAAGCGAACGGTAAATCCAGCAACATCGAGTACATTAATTTGCATACTCAGGAGGTTTCTTAGGATTGTTTAATGAATGCCTGGGTGTATTGGCTGTGGACAGATTGGCCGATTGAATGAGTGTTGAGTTGAATCGAACGGCTGTTGTAAATCAACAGCGCCCTCTGAGCTAATTAAGAATCCAGAAGACTGACATGGAACTGAAAACTTACTGATCCGAACATACAGGTGAAGAGGAGGATCGCTAGATGGGTCAACAGTCAAGTCATTCTCCTCACTGAGATAGCACGTGGATGGAGTATAGTCAAACGATCTACATATGAAGCTGGATGCTAACACACAGGCCGTGGCGCATTCTTCAACCGTGACGCTAGACAGGACTGCGTTGTTGTAACCTGTAAGATGCCTTTCTTTGATGAACATGAAATCTGTACGACCCGTCACAAGGACTAAGGAATGGAAAGAAGGACGAAGCACATGGTCAGTGTCATTTCACCAAATATTTTCCAGAATGGTAATTCCTTATTTTTATATCATTGGGATCATTATCAGTATATTCTGCATTGTCGTCGTCGTCGTCGTCGTCGTCATAGACATCATCATCAGCATAATAATAATAATCGTCACCATCGTCATCATAATATTCATCGTTTAAATCATTATCTGCATTGTCAACGTAACCATCATCTCTATCATCTAACAAGTATAACAACCACCATTTTTCGGAGCGCAAATTTAATTTTGTTTCATACTACTTCTCTTTCTGTCATAGTCATAGTGCCAGATACGTTTATTGTCAACCTTTTTTAGGATAACAAATTGTTACAAAGCTATGTAATAATAAGTGATCGTTTTCATATTAAACTTACAAGATTCATCTCCCTTGCAGTATAATGGTCCTAGTGTATAATACCCGTACTCGTGTTCTGGTCCTGTGTCACCGAACCTCATTTCAGTAACAGGTAAAGTAGTCTTATCGGTAAGATACCCCGAGTCCTCTCTCCAGTTAAAGTCATTAGCATCGCAGTTGCATGGGTGACCGTTGTGACATGAACCTGAAAGACGAAGATCAAGATCAATTCGTGTATTGGCTATGTAGGTTGTTCATTTGAAATTAAATGTATTTATATGTTTCTCCGATGAGCTTGGATTTTGCTTTAGTGCGCAAAAAGCTGCAGTGTTGACACCTTCTGCAACGCCAATTTTTCGGTTTATGTAGGTCGTTCATTTCAAATTAAACGTATTTACATGTTTTTCCGATGTGCTTGGTTTTTGCTTAAGTGCGCAAAAAGCTGCAATGTTGACAAATTTTGCAACGCCAACTCTTCGGTTTATGTTCTGGAATAGTACTTCACTGTTTAAAAATGATGTTTTACAAGCACATTACTGCTGTTGCATTCATGTGAGATAATCCCATTCCATTCAGTGCAGAGCAATCAATATACAGAGTTTGACCAACACGGTATTAGTTGGTTACAATATTGCAAATACTGCTTTGTCGAGGGCAAGCACAAAACAAATGAATAAAAATACGTCATGTTGAACCAATTGATGCCAAGTTGGCCAAACTCTGTACATGGATGGCTCTGATCCAGTAAGCCAAGGACGCCCTCTATTATGACCTACAATCATACCTGAGATTCCACAAGCGCACTGTCCGCTGTCTACCGTGGCTCCACCCCAGTAGTTCTTCTGTTTTCCGTCTCTGTCATACCAAGCAGTATAGCCAGTCAATAAAGCACTATGGCATTCGTACTAAGACGGTGATGGAAGAGAGAAAAGAAAAGAAATATCACCCTGACATTGCTGAAAATCTGCGATCACAGGAAAATAGGTAATGTTGAACCCTAGATATGATGTAGCGTGTCATAGCACGTCTTATTTGACTCAATCGTCTTCTACGTCATTATCAATATATACATGTATCTTCTGAATGATCACTGGTCCCCCTTTCAGTTTCCAAAGAAAAGCGACTCCCATTATCCTAATGTCTCTGTGTTTTTGTCCTTTGCTATTCCACAGACATGCCCCTTCATTATTTTACATATTATCTGTGATATACATTTTTGCATTGCTCTTATTCTCTCGCCCTCATTACCATGATAAGTGCCAAGTTACTTTTTTTTGCAATTTCTCACCATTTATATATATTTATATTATATGTATTTTCTTTATATCATCAAGGAACTTTGAGAAAAAGTAGAACCCTCGGTTTTTACCCTACCTTGATATATTGGTAGCACTCCCCGCTGATATCGGCACCGGTAGCCACTTGATTAACCGACTTGTCACCATAGGCAATGTATCGGATCAAACTAAAAGCCGCCTCTGCACCTGTTACCAAAGATCGATTTGCCTCCTGGTGCTCGAACGTCGTGATACCTGGCGGAGATAATCAAGACAAATTGTAATAACAATGAGTAAACACACGAACAATTTCTTCATGAATAGTAATACATATTAAGTTAGTAATTTCCGTTTTAGTCTTGATAAACCACCGAAAGCTCCAAACAGCAAATATCCTGGTGTTACTCATAAAGAGAATACGAAGCAGCTGCGCCGTGTTTTTTCCTCAAATTCAGTGATTGGCAAATAAATGAGAGGTGTCAATTGGACTAGGTTGATGGAAGTGCTGTCAGCCATTGGTGTTGATTGGAAAGACCGTAGATTGATTGCATCCTTGTACATGTCTCAGACTGCTAGCGTTCGCGTTGGTGATGGGGTCTCTGAACCAGCCGTCATTGGACGTGGAACACGTCAGGGATGCCTTCTGTCTCCTCTTCTCTTCAATATCTATGCAGAGGCAATGGTAAGAGAAGCTCTGGCAATGTTAGAAGAAGGAGTGATCGTTGGAGGAGTGTTGATTAGGTCTGTACGGTATGATGATGATCAGGCCACGCTCGCTGTCACTGCCGATGGTCTTCAAAGACAGATGGTGCAGATGGATCAAGTGGTCAGGAGCTATGGCATGAGAATCAACGAGAAGAAAACGAAGGTGATGATGATAAGTAAAGGCAAGACAAAAGAAATAACTATCATGATAAATGGCAACAGACTAGTGCAAGTCAACCACTTGAAGTATCTAGGCAGTGTGCTGACTGAGGATGGCAAGTCTGCCAAAGAGGTCAACTTGCGCTCAGCTCTGGCAAGAGCTGCCTTCTTTTAAAGACAAGATATCCTAATGAGCCACAACATTGATCTTAGTTTGAGAAAACGTCTTGTGAAGTCCCTGGTATGGAATGTACTGTTGTATGGGGCTGAGACGTGGACACTCACTAAAAAGGACATGCAGCGATTGGAGGCGGTCGAAATGTGGTGCTGGCGCAAATTACTAGGTGTGTCTTGGAGGGACAGAGTTTCGAATGAAGAGGTGTTGTATCGAGCTCAAGAAAGGCGGGTGCTGATTCAAACGATTAGAGAGAGACAGAAGAAATGGCTCGGACACATAATGCGGCATGATGAGGGCTTGATGCTCAGAGTCATAGAAGGTCGTATTCATGGAAAGAAGAAGAGGGGAAGACCTCGTAAAGGCTTTCTAGACGAAGTTATCACACAATGTGGAGCAACAGGGTATGAAACGATGAAACGGTTGGCTCAAGACCGAGGAACTTGGAGAGACACTTGATGTAGAATTTTGAATGGGTCACTGAACCTGTCATAAACTGACAGATCACTATTGATGATGATGAAAAGTAAGTCAGATCCCTGACCGTCATAATTATGATTTACCTTTTCATTTTCCCTTTGTTACCTGATCCCTGTCATGCAGTACATTTTAAGTAAACGACGTTTTTGGACTTGTAAATATCGAAAAGATTTAATATTCATGTGGTATTGTAACTTTGTTATGTGTTTCACTATTGCACATGACCGATTCGTGACTATTTTAATAATAATTTGTCGTTGATATGTTACCTGTGCTAGCATCCGTAGTCATATCACAGTATACTCTGTATGGATCGACTCCATTATTTCTCCCATCAGGATCTATTGTGTAGTATCCATTAGATGTATAACCTTTGCGCTTCCATTCAGCACAGGAAACTGATCAAGAGAAAGGAAGAGGAAGGAGAGTAAATAATTATATCAAGGAGTTTTTTTCTTCGGTCCTACTCGGACATGAATTTAAGTCATTATGGTATAGCTATTGATCGATCAGTTAAGTGTGACTGAACCTCTTTAATACTGAACGTCTTCAAATGACGGTGATCCTCATTTAAGTAAAAATACATTATTTCATTTTATTTTCACCTATATCATTATAATTCAGCAGATAGGCTACACTAAGCAATACAGCTAGTCTAGAGCTAAGAGACCTTGTTTTACAAGGTGGAAAGTTCACTCAAGCAATTTCTATGTATAACGTTGAATTATATTCGAAACCTGAGTCATAGAGACCATATATTTATTATAAACATTCTGGATCTGATTATAGAGTGTGACTTACTGGTGTTTAGCGGGTATTTACAGATGTAGCCGTATGTTGACGAGCAGCCTGCATCATTCCATCTACCGTCTGAACTCCATCGTAATACACCACAATGATCAGATCCACCAGCTAAATTAAGAAATAACATTATCAGAACCGATGAGCTTAGCTTATAAGCTATATTTCATATTTGATTTAAGAACTGTTGTTGTTGTGAAACATGCTCCAGTAATAATTGCTCCGCGATCAACATCCTACCCTATAACCGAACCCTGCAACAAAATTAAACACTCGACCCAGCTTACAAGTATACTCTTACAATAAAATGTAAACTAACATTCTAGTGCAATGCAAACCCAAGCCCTTATTCTATATCTTTGACGAATTACAGTGCGGATAAATTGTGTAGGAGCGCCAAGATGGTACCTTCAGAATTGTGTTCAGTGATCAATAATGTATTATTATGAATGGAAAGAAGTTAAGCTTGAATAAATTATGCTTATATTTCAGTCTCTATCGGAGGGACATCCACGCCTAACATGCCTAGAGCTTTTACTTTTCTGCAAAATGAATTTGTTGTTATTTACTTACATGGTTCTCCAGAATACCAGTTGGTATAGGATGTAACTGAGCCATCAGTCCAGGCCCAAGTTCCCTCCCCATCGAGGTCATTGAACCCAATCCAGTAATAATTCGTATCAAAGGTACGTCTGTGTTTTTCATAAATAAAAATTGAAACAAAGTTAAATGATCTTTTCATAGTAATACCCTTAATGGGCCCATGATACAGTACTGATCAAAACGTGTGGTAGCATAAATTTGTAGCGCGTTGTATTTGAAAACAGAAATCTTACCAAATTTACATTGCTTCATTACATGAATCTAAAAAGGAATTTTGTTCTTGAACAATGAATTTGACGTTTAAATATGTCAAATTTAAAGCAAAGTGCAATTTGGTGTCCTAGCATCGGCTCCGATCTCGGTGATAAAACTGTGATGGCGTTTGAGCCTCTGAGCATACCCGTCCACAGGCCACGCTCTGCGCATGCTTGTAGGTGAAAGGTGGCATGGGAGGGTTCGCGGCTAAAGGTGTGCCTGTGCGTGTGGGTGAGGGTTGCTGTCAATAGAATATTCCATGATGTGGCTCATGTATTCGAGGAGGGGGGTCGGGGGTAGGGGCTTACCTCGAATAAACGAAAAGAAAGTTGCTTTCGTCTTGATCAGCTACGCTCGCCAGATCACCGTAGTCATTGAGATTTCTGCACGCATCAAGGGCTGTACTATAGTCGACGGTAGATTCAACTAGTTGGTAGCATGCATTACCGTTACGTGTCCAACCAGCGTCACACAGATCCTGATCGCTTGTATCATCATCTAGATAATATATTGTTCAAATTCAAAACAAGTTTTATAAATAGTAATTGCGTAAGTTCTGTAAATCGCTACGATTCCTTTGATAAGGGACCAATCTTTAATTTCTATATCTTCATCTTTATATAGGTAGCCCCACCTTTTTTTTACAATGCATGTCATTCGCAATGGCTTACCCACAGAGGATTGTGTCCTTCAAATGAATTTCCGTTATGAAGATATGATCATAAGTTGATTTTCTCAAAATGCCGCTTGGATGACGTCACAAGTACTTGATAACCTTGGACATGTTTCTGTCATGTCTTATGACAATGACCTATGACTGTGCCGAAATTGAAAGAAATTGACCAAACCGTTCTTGAGTAATCGCTTGCACGAAAAAGTGGAGAAATACAAAAATGAAAATAAAGAAAGACAATTCTGACGAAATTAAAAGGTGATCTGTCGTTGCCAGACCACCTAATTCCCACATGAGCTGGACAGAGGGATACAAGAGGAATCAGAATGCATGCACTTGGAAGGAGAGAGGAAAGTAAGGAAACATGGTCGGGGTGAAATATGAATACAAAGGGCGAAGGGAAGAGCTAGAGAAAATTAAGGAACATTAACAGACATAATAGAGGTAGAACAAGAACCAGAGGCGGGAAAGGGAGAGGGTGAGAGAGAAGGATGAAGACCTGATGACCTTGAAAAGGTTGCTGTTACGTCTTATGATAATGACCTATGACTGTGTCAAAATTGAAAGAAATTTGCTGAACCGATTTTCAGTAATCGTCTGCACAGAAAAGTGGAGAATAAAGAAAAAAGAAAGAAAACTCGGATGTAATTAATAGGTAGTCTGTCGATGACAAACCACCTAAGAGAGCATCACCTTTTTTGTCTCGGGGGGCTTCGTTTTTTAACAATATTCATTTTCTAACGTTTTCAATTTTGTTTTTCATTTTCATTTTCTACCTTTTACTATATTTTATCGATATTGTTTTATTCTGTTTAATGAATTTGTTTATAATTATGTAAATTATTTGTAAATATGGTGAATTATTTTGATTTTCCAATAAAAACACAAAATAAAAAATGAAAAAATGAATAAAGAAAGAGAATTCTGACGAAATCAATAGGTGATCTGTCGAATACGATAGACCACATAAATATAACATGATGACATTTTCATGAAATGTTGGGACTAGTTTTGATTTTAAAAATATATGTTTATGAAATCAATATAGCTGTAGCTACTTCATAACAGGGTGGTAGAAGTTTCGGCGTTACCAGATTACCAAATTATACTGTTATTGTTCTCTCGTATAACTTCATCTTCACGACAGAAAATGGTTCTAATGCCATCGTGACGACCTCATATAAAGGAATCATTCAGAATTTAGTGTTCTATAATAACCCTCCTAAAAATATATTTGTACAAAACGCATATTTACTGATTTTCAGTCGGTCAAGTACAGCGTCCGTCTTTCATATTACATGTTGTTGATGTTTTTCTTCTTCTAAGCGCATAGAGATGCTACGGCGGTGATACGAGCTATAAAAGCACTGAAGTATTACATCATTAATTTGTAATTTGGTAGGAACTTATTCAAAGCTTCTAAAATATGTAATAGTGATTATCATGAATTTATAATAATAATAATAATTTAATATATGAGTTTCCATGATCTGCTGACTACTCTGCCTCTCGCGGTATAAGATTTATTGATATCCTTTAAACATAAGTTTTGTTAAACAATATAATAATTTATTCAAATATATTTATGGCTTACACCCAGTAAATAAATTGAAAAACAAGTCAGAACAAATGTAGAACTAGCAGGACGTGAGCCTACATCTACTGCTTAAAGTTAGTTTATGATTTTTTTCTTCTTCATTTATCAGAGATGGAGTGATCAATCGATCTTATTTACTGGGTGTAAGCCACAAATATGTTTAAATAATTGAAATTTCTCCCAGGATTCCAGGAAGCATTGCATTTATAAAAGTTATTGTCATATAGCGGACTAATGAATATTAATGAGTCAGAATGAATCAGGAGAGCTTGGGTATTTGTTTCTAGTTCATCTTGACTGTACCATGGACAGGTGATGGCCTGGTGGTTGAGTCGCTGCCCGGCAAGCAGTAGATTCAGGTTTAAGTCCCGCTGGTTACAAGATTTTTTTTCTGACTTGTTTTTCAATTACAGATCGATCAATCGATCTCATTTACTGAGTGTAAGCCACAAATATGTTTAAATAATTGAAATTTCTCCCAGGAAGCATAACATTAATAAAAGAAATAATCATTGATAAAAATACACTTCATGGTATAAACAAACGGTAACGAACATTGAAATACATTAATACATATCACTATCAATTCGTATCTTGCCAAAGAAAAGAAAAGTAAGATGATTTACCCACCAGTAAATGGGTCTTCAACGCGGTCCACTGAGGAGACAAAGGTGAGAACAAAGATTGGGATTAATATAAAAAATATAGTTTAAAAAGCGAACGGTAAATCCAGCAACATTGAGTACATTAATTTTTCTAACTCAGGAGCATTCTTACGATTGTTTAATGAATGTCCGGATGTATTGACTGTGGACAGATTGACTGATTGACTGATTGTGGAATTGAATCGAACGGCTGTTGTAAATCAAATACAATGTCACCACATCAGCGCCCTCTGAGCTAAGTAAGAATCCAGCAGACTGACATGGAATGGACAACTTACTGATTCGAACAAACAGGTGTTGAACATGATCGCTAGATGGGTCAACAGTCAAGTCATTCTCCTCACTGAGATAGCACCAGCTGGAGGATGGATCATAGTCAAACGATCTACATATGAAGGTGAAGGCTGACACACAGGCCTGGGCGCATTCTTCAACCGTGATGCGAGACAGGACAGCGTTGTTGTTACCACTAAGGTGACTTTCTTTGATGAACATGAAATTTGTACGACCCGTCACAAGGACTAAGGAATGTATAGAAAGAACAAAGCACAGGGTCAGTGTCATTTCACCAAATATTTTACCAGAATGGTAGTCCCGGATTTTTATATCATCGGGATCATTATCAGTATCATCTACATTGTCGTCGTCGTCGTCGTCATAGGCATCATCAGCATTATCATAATAATAATCGTCATCATCGTCATCATTATCGCCATCATCATCATTATATTCATCGTTTAAATCATTATCTGCATTGTCTAAGTAACCATCATCTCTATCATCTAACAAGTATAATAACCACCATTTCTCGGAGCGCAAATTTTGTTTCATACTACTTCTCTTTCTGGGAGTCATAGTGCCAGATACGTTTATTAACAACTTTTTTATGGATAAGAAATTTTTATGAAGCTTTGTAATAATAAGTGATCGTTTTCATATAAAACTTACAAGATTCATCTCCCTTGCAGTATAATGGTCCTAGTGTATTATACCCGAACTCGACGGTGTCTCCTGTGTCACCAAACCTCATTTCAGTTACAGGTAACGTAGTCTTATCGGTAAGATACCCCGAGTCCTCTCTCCAGATATTGTCATTAGCATCACAGTTGCATGGGTGACCGTTGGTACATGAACCTGAAAGACGAAGATCAAGATCCATTCGTTTATAGCTTATCTCGATGGACTTTGTAGGTCGTTCATTTCAAATTAAACGTATTTACATGTTTTTTTTCGATGTGCTTGGTTTTTGCATTAGTGCGCAAAAATCTGCAATGTTGACAACTTTCACAACGCCAATTTTTCTGTTTACTTACTAGGTCGTTCATTTCAAATTAAAGGTATTTACATGTTTTTTTCTCGATGTGCTTGGTTTTTGCTTTAGTTCGCAAAAAAGCTGCAATGTTGACAACTTTTGAAACGCCAATTCTTCGGTTTATGTGGACAAGTACTTCAGTATTTGAGATAATGTTTTACAATGACATCACTGCTGTTGCATTCATGTGAGATAATCCTATTCCATTCAGTGCAGAATAATCAATATACAGAGTGTGAAAAACACGGTTCTAGTTGGTTACAATATTGCGAATACTGCTTTGTCGAGGGCTAGCACCAAAAAAAAAATGAATAAGAATACGTCATGTTGTAACCAACTGATGCCAAGTTGGCCAAACTCTGTGCATGAATGGCTCTGATCCAGTAAGCCAAGGACGCCCTCTATGATGGCATACAGTCATACCTGAGATTCCACAAGCGCACTGTCCGCTGTCCACCGTGGCTCCACCCCAGTAGTTCTTCTGTTTTCCGTCTCTGTCATACCAAGCAGCAAAGCCAGTTATTACGGAAAGATAGCATTCGTACTAAGACGGTGATGGAAGAGGGGAAAAAAGAAATTTCATTACCATTACCGAGGGTAAACAAATTTTGTTCAATGTTTTTATCATGAATTTTTTTCCCCCTTGAAATTATTTTGTCCACAATTTTTTTTCTTCCCCAAAATGATTTTTGTGATGAGAATGTTTTTTATAAGATATTTTTTTTAAAGGTCTTTTCTCTTTTTTTCTTGATTTAACTCGAAATATAATTCTTCCCATTTTTTTTTCTTTACTTCTTTTTAAAAATTGTTGATTGTTCCGTCCCCCCGACAACAGAAAAAAAAAGGGCAAACAAAAAGAAAAATCAAACCAAGACCAAGCTGCGCGCCTTGTGAAAATATAACCACTTGCGAAATGTAATTCCCTTCCATGCGCGTTCGCAGGGGGGGGGGGGGGGGGTTTGAGGTTAACCCCTCCCCCTGAGTTTTTTTATGTGTATGTTTTGTGTATGATTTTTGTGAGAACCCCCCCCCTTTTTTTGATTTTTTTTTTGTTTTTGTTTTTGTAATAAAAAAAAAAAAAATTATGCCAATGGCTGACCTACAAAAGGTGACCTTACCCCCCCCCCCCCCCCAACGGAACAAAATGTTAAATTTTCAAATTTCGAGACAAAAAAAAAAAAAAAAAAAGTGTCCTCTTACCCCCCCCCCCCCCCCCAAAAAAAAAAAAAAAATCATGCCAATGGCTGACCTACAAAAGGTGACCTTACCCCCCCCCCAACGGAACAAAATGTTAAATTTTCAAATTTCGAGACAAAAAAAAAGAAGAAAAAAGTGTCCTCTTACCCCCCCCCCCCCCCCCCACTGAGCGACTTTTCAGCTGGCTTAGTCTGTGCGATTTTCGTTTGGACTCCCCCCCCCAAAAAAAAAGTGTCCGCTTACACCCCCCTCCCCCCCCCCCCCCCCCACTGAGCGACTTTTTAGCCGGCGCGATTTTCAAATTTTCCTCAGTCGTTGCGAAATTTTGGGCCCGATTTTAAACCCCCCCCCCCTTGAAAAAATCCTGCGTACGCCACTGCTCCCTTCAACGGTCCAAATAATGTTATATTACACCCCCTGCTAGTCAATAACTCTATACTATTCGACATAATCATCTTTTAGGTCATTATCAATATCTACAGAAACTAACAATTTACTGACATTGTTAATTGCACAACACAACGCCACTAGGCTATCGTCGATCCAACAGTAAAAGTAATAAGAGAGGACCAGTAACTACGCCCTCTCACATTGCCTGGCGGAAATCAACGAATGACGATGGAAACGCCATTAATCGCAACAACAACAACAACATGTATCTTCTGAATGATCACTGGTCTTCCCTCTTTCAATTTCCAAAGAAAAGCGACTCCAATTATCCTAATCTCCCTGTGTTTTTTTCCTTAAGTATTCCACAGACATTCCCCTTGAAGTTCATTATGTTACATATTATCTGTGGTATACGTTTTGCATTGCTCTTATTCTGTCGCCCTTATTACCATGATACATGTAAGTGGCATGTATTTTTTGCAATTTCTCACTATATATATATATATATATATATATATACCATCAAATGATATACAATACAGGTCATATTCCTGAAGATCTGAAAAGTCGATATTTGTACCAATTTCAAAGAAGCCTAAGGCAAGTGTATGTGAATATGTCCGGACAATTAGCCTTACTGGCCAAGTAACCAAGTTGCTCTTAAAGATAATTCTCAACAGAATACAAATTCAAATTGACAATAAAGTAGGTAAGGAACAGTTTGGTTTTAGACCTCAAAGTGGTACTAGAGAAGCAATATTCTGTATGAGAATGATGACAGAGAGGTATATTGCAGTATAAAATAAAGAAATATATGTGTGCTTTGTTGACTACTCTTAAAGCATTCGACAAAATTCACAACGACAAATTGAAAGCTTTAAGAAAATAAATCTAGATGATAAGAACATACGTCTCATATCTAAACTTTACTGGGAGCAGACAGCTGCAATCAAATTTTACAATGAAATTACAGGTTACACAAAAATCAAAAGAGGATCACGTCAGGGATGCGTAATGTCCCCATCTCTGTTCAACTTGTGCACAGAGTTGGTATTCAGGGACATTTCAGATATGAAAGGTGTTAGTATTGGGCGTGTAAATATTAATAATTTACGTCATGCCGATGACACTGTACTTAGCGCAGAGAATGAAGCAGATTTACAACATGTACTGGATATTGTAAAAGTCAAAAGTGAAGAGTTTGGTCTAAGCATGAATGTCAAGAAAACTAAGTCACTAATTTTTAGTAGAACAGAGAATAAGCCTAGAATATGTTTGAAACTCGATGGACATATCATTGAGCAAATCAGTAATTACATCTACTTAGGACAAAATATTACAGAAGATGCCAGATGCGAAGCAGAAATAAAAAGAAGAATACAAATTGCTCGGAATACATTTTTGGCAATGAAAGGATTATTCACAAATAGAAAGGTGAAATTTGCGCTTAGGTTGAGACTAGTCAACTGTCATGTATGGTCTGTCCTATTGTATGGAGCAGAAACATGGACAATAAACAAGGCCATGGAAAATAGAATAACATCTTTTGAAATGTAGATCTACAGAAGAATGATGAAAATATCCTGGAAACGAATGAAAACAAACAAAGAGATATTGCACATGGCAGGGCGTAAACAAATTGCACTAGTAGGGTTAGTTAAGGAGAGAAAAATCAAATACTTTGGTCATGTTTAAAGGTACCAAAACCTCTTAAAAAATATATTGGATGGACGAGTGGAAGGAAGTAGACCTAGAGGGAGACCCAGAATCAACTGGGAAGAGAATGTCAAGAACGAGAGTGGACTAAAACTGCAAGAGTGCACCAGAATGGCAGAAGAGTGAAAAGGAGAGATGTTGCAATCAACCTCCGAACCAGGAGAAGATACTTAGATAGATAGATAGATATATACCATCAAGGAACTTTGAGAAAAAAGTAGAACCCTCGGTGTTACCCTACCTTGATATATTGGTAGCACTCTCCGCTGATATCGGCGCCGGTAGCCACTTGATTAACCGTCTTGTTACCATAAATAATGTTTCGGATGAAACTAAAAGGCGCCTCTGCATCTGTTACCAAAGATCGATTCGCCTCCTGGTGCTCGAACGTCGTAATACCTAGCCGAGATAACCAAGACAAGTTATAAAAATAATGAGTACACACATGGACAATATCTGTATGAGTAGTAATACATGACTATACTTTAACTAATAATTTATCGTTGATATGTTACCTGTGCTAGCATCCGTAGTCATATCACAGTATACTCTGTATGGATCGACTCCATTATTTCTCCCATCAGGATCTATTGTGTAGTATCCATCAGATGTATAGCCTTTACGCTTCCATTCAGCACAGGAAACTGATTAAGAGAAAGGAAGAGGAAGGGAGAGTAAATCATTTTTTCGAAGAGTTTTTTTTCTTCGGTTCTACACGGTCTTGAATTTTAAGTAATCATGGTATGATTTGATTTGATTTGATTTGATGTATTGGTTTGTTATTGATCGATGAGTTAAGTGTGACTGAACCTCTTACTGAACGTCTTCAAATGACGCTGATCCTGGATTTACAACAAAAAATATATGACATATTTAAGTAAAAAGACATTATTTTATTAGAGCTAGTCTCGAGCTAAGAGACCTTGTTTTACAAGGTGGAAAGTTCACTAAAGCAATTTCTATGTATATAGTTGAATTATATTCGAAACCTGAGTCATAGAGACCATATATTAATTATAAACATTCTGGATCTGATTAAAGAGTGTGACTTACTGGTGTTTAGCGGGTATTTACAGATGTAGCCGTGTGTTGCCGAGCAGTCTGCATCATACCATGTGCCGTCTGAACTCCATCGTAATACACCACAATGATCAGATCCACCAGCTAAATTAAGAAATAACAATATCAGAAATGAGGAGCTTAGCTTAGCTATATTTTATATTTGTTTTAAGAACTGTTTTTGTTGTGAAACATGCGCCAGTAATAATTGCTCCGCGATCAACATCCTACGCTAACCGAACCCTGCAACATAATTAAACACTCGACTTAACATACAAGTAACCCTTACAATAAAATGTGAACTAAAATTCTAGTGCAACGCAAACCCAACCCTTATTCTATATCTTTGACGAATCACAGAGCGGAGAAATTTTGTAGAAGCGCCACGAGGGTACCTTCAGAATTGTGTTCAGTGATCAATAATGTATTATTATAAATGAAAAGTAGTTAAGCTTGAATAAATTATGCTTGTATTTCAGTCTTTATTGGTGGGACATCCACGCCTACCATGCCTAGCGCCTTTACTTATTCTGCAAAATGAATTTGTTGTTATTTACTTACATGGTTCTCCAGAATACCAGTTGGTATAAGATGAAACTGAGCCATCAGTCCATGCCCAAGTTCCCTCTTCATTGAGGTCATTGAACCCAATCCAGTAATAATTCGTACCAAAGGTGCGGCTGTGTATTTGATAAATGAAAATTGAAACAAAGTTAAACAATCTTTTCATAGTAATACCCCTAAAGGGCCCATGATACAGTACTGATCAAAACGTGTGGTAGCATAAATTTGTAGCGCGTTGTATTTGAAAATAGGAGTTTTACCAAATTATCATGGCTTCATATCATGAATCTAAAAATGAATTTTGTTCATGAACAATGAGTTTGGCGTTATGTCAAATTTAAAGCAAAGTGCAATTTGGTGCCCTAGCATCGGCTCTGATCTGGGTGGTAAAACTGTGATGGCGTTTGAGCCCCTGAGCATACTCGTCCACAGGCCACGCTCTGCGCATGCTTGTGGGTGAAAGGTGGCAAGGCAGGGTACGTGGCTAAAGATGTGCCTGTGCGTGTGGGTGAGGGTTGCTGTCAATAGAATATTTCGTGATGTGGCTCCTGTATTCGAGGAGGGGGTCGGGGGTAGGGGCTTACCTCGATAATACGAAAAGAAAGTTGCTTTCGTCTTGATCAGCTACGCTCGCCAGATCACCGTAGTCATTGAGATTTCTGCACGCATCAAGGGCTGTAGTATAGTCGACGGTAGATTCAACTAGTTGGTAGCATGCATAACCGTTACGTATCCAACCAGCGTCACACAGATCCTGATCACTTGTATCATCATCTAGATGACATATTGTACAAATTCAAATCAAGTTGTCTATACATTAATTGAGTAAATTCTCTAAATCGCCATGATTCTTTTGATAAGGTACTTCTATATTTTCATTTTTGTTGGCCGTAGCAACAAACAGAGGTGACAAAAGTTGCGATCAGCCATGGATCAAGTCTTTCGTATACTTTGTGCATGGGGGGGGGGGGGGTGTCATAATTGACTGCTAAGGTAGTTGGTGGAGGTCATCTCACCGATTTCGTTTTATTTTCTACTTTTTAAAATGTTATTTGTTCGTTTGTTTCCCAGTTGCTTTTGATTTGGTATTTGTAACTGGCTCCCCCTCCGCCTTTTTAAAATTTCATTCATGGGATTGACCGTCCCCTCTTTTCGGGTTCTTTGCAACTAAGTCGGAAGCAAGTAACCGCACCTCTAATAATATTCAATCTTACTTTTGGGGCAGTCTATTCTCAAGTTTGTGATGCCTGTAAATGACATGTAATGTCGTACTCTGGTCCAATACAAAGAGGGACAGACGAGTCATCTGAGATATTGTTAATGGCCTGAAAGCCGTTTTTTAAGGGTGGCCAAACATTAATTCTCAACCCTGCTCCCCAAAGTTCTCTTTGTCATATAAGGGCCGGTCACATTACAATTTTGTCCGATAAATATAACGATAACGAGATTTTTCGTTAAAGGTACACCCGAGAGCTGCCCTACTATTAACAGACATGCACGTGCTTACACAAATAGTAGTGTGTACCTTTAATTCAGATCTCGTTATCGTTATCGGACAAAAAATGTGATATGGGCGTGACACCATCCCCACTCAATAGTTTTGTTGGAAAAATGTGTACATTTTTGGAATTTTACCACTGTGCATGCAGTGGCGTAGCTACGAATGTACGGAGGGGGGGGGGGGGGGGGGAGGGGCGGCACGGCACGTCAATTTGATGGCCCAAAAATATGAAAGAAAAAGAGAAAAAGAGAACAGAAAAGAAAACAATTGGACCCCATTTCGCATCATCCCCTAACTAGCGACCTTGTATATTCGCATTGAATTTTCTGAGTTAGACCGGTATGTATGTGAAGCTCCTTTATCTCCCTCTCTTTTTTCGGCGGGGGGGGGGGGGGGGCAAGGCTTGCTCGCCCCTTGTATCCGCGCAGGTAAGCTAGTGCTTTGAACCATACTTTAACCTTTTTCTTATAAATGTAATACTTCCTGGGAGAAATTTCAATATAGTTTGAACATATTTGTGGCTTACACCCAGTAAATAAGATCGATTGATCGATCTGTAATTGAAAAACAAGTCAGAACAAATCTTGGAACCAGCGGGATTTGAACCTGCCATAAACTGCTTGCCGGGCAGCGACTCTACCACCAGGCCATCACTGGTCCATGGTACAGTCACGATGAATTAGAAACAAATACCTAAGCTCTCCTGATTCATTCTGACTTATTTATATTCATTAGTCTGCCATAGGACAATAACTTTTTTTATAAATGTAATGCTTCCTGGGAGAAATTTCAATAGTTTAAACATATTTGTGGTTTACACCCAGTAAATAAGATCGATTGATCGATCTGTAATTGAAAAACAAGTCAGAAAAAAAAAATTACAGGGGTGCTCAGTCGTTCCGGTTTTCCCTCCCTCCTTTTTAGGCAACTTATTTCATTTTCGGAATTATGAACCTTATTTCATTTTCGTTAATGAAATATATATCGAATGAACTGAGTGATGTTATCGAGCAACTAAGTTTGAAGCCACGAAAGAATAAACTGTCATGAAAATAATCACTATGATATTTACAAAACTAGCTAGATTAGGGAGCGTATGCCACTCCGAGGAGCGTCCGGGGAGCGTCCGAGGAGCGTCCGAGGACCGTATTGCTATTTTGTACTTGGCTTCGTGGAGGAATTTTTCCATTAAATAGTGATTCTCTTCATTCCGCAACAACGCAGTGGCGTAATGAGAAAAAAACGCTTTTATATATTTTTTTTTTTTGGGGTGGGGCTGAACAAAAAAAACGCATCACACCACTCTTACATGCAGGCCCTGCTGAACGTTTTTCAATGTGGGGTCCAGAGGCAAAGCCCCGGCGGGGGTCAAGGGGCGGAGCCCCCGAAGCACAAGGGGTATATATGGGAATTTTAGATTCGCACGTCGACAGTTTTTACTGCAACGTGTGACGTCATGCGCATGCGTCACGTCGTCTCAGTCGGCGATCGAGAATGCGTCAACCTTGATTTTCCTAAATCTAGTACATACATACATATTAATGCTAAATATATTACTCATTGCGGATATAGTATCGAAAATAATATCGCTAGTGATATTCGTTTGTCTCGCAATGTGGTCAATAAGGAATCTAAAAGATCACGACGTTTCGTATGCTACTGCAATACTTCGTCAGGTGATAAAAACTGTTGTAAGCAAGGGTCTTTTATACTTTACGGGAGGACCGTAAAGCGGTCTAAAATTCGATCGATAATTGGAACAATAACGCCCAATGCCTATTGGTCGACGCACACGGTGATCGACCAATCACCAAGGCCGCTGGTTCGGCCGCTGGTTCGGCTGATGCACCAGGCCTATTGGCCGACGCATACGGTACTCGACCAATCAACGGGCCGCTGGCTCGGGCCGTCTGCTGAATGGAATCGACCGTTGTTGGCTGGCAGGACGGCGAGTGTCATGGCGGCGTATCGTCCGCATCCAAAATTCGGGGATATCGATCCCGTTGTCTCTGTTAAAATTATTAGGATTGAGACGGATATTGATAGCTTCTTTTACCCTCCGTGTATACCAATGCCGTTCTTGGGAAAGGCACTGAACCCCGTCCCAGTCTGGTTGATGCTGGTTGTCCCAAGCATGTTCGGCTACGGCTGAGTTGTCAGTTCGACGGAGTCTGACGTCCCTCTTATGCTCAGTGATTCTTTCTTTTATCGGACGGGCAGTTTCACCGATGTAGGATCTATCACATCCTTTACAAGGGATGTTGTACACAATGCCGTCCCGTCTATGTGGAGGAATTGGATCCTTGGGGCGTGTAAGTTGTTGACGTAGGGTGGTATCTGATCTGAAAACCGTTCGAATGCCATGGCTCTCTAGGCGGCGCTTGAGTTGTTGGGAGACCCCATCAATGTACGGCAAGACTGTAAAAGTCTTGTATACCTTCTGATCCCTGGGTTCCGACGATCTATTCTTGGTATTGTGTATAAAACGGCGTGGGTAACCGTTGAGACTCAGGGCACTGCGAACACGGGTCCGTTCTGTGCACGATACGGACCAGACTCCAATAAGTCGGTCAATGCAACACATGCTCAACAGGTGTCACATGAATATTCACCTATTTTCGCAATGCTAGCTCTGTAAATTCTTTTAAAACAATGCTAAAAACACATCTCTTTAAGTCTTGTTCCTGAATAGCTCTTTTGACCTTTTGCCTTTTAATATATTTTGTGTAGATTACCGTAGGATACTATTAATTTAAGAACTATTTGTATTTTGGTTGTAAGTGATTTGTAATTATGTACATGTATTATTTTCATTTGCAAAGTTTAATGGTAATTTAAATTGATATAATTTGTAATGCAAATTCTGTTTCCTTTACTTATCAGCTATTTTCTTCTAAACCGCTTAGAGGCAATTTTGCAATTTGCGGTATACAAATATCTTATTATTATTATTATTATTTTTACACATTTTTACGTAATAGCAGTGAAGGGATGTTCTTTTGTCTACGTACCACAACAATTGTTGAGGGTAAAATGAACAACTGTATATTTTGTCCTCTTTTTTTGTCCGTCATGTTCATTGTGTTACTTCCTGCATGCATGTATATCGTCGAGTGCAATCTAAAAGATTTCTAATCGTAGTCAACATGAGCAGTTGAGCAGTCGGCGTTCGTCGTGTTCTCGTCCACTCAATTTAAAAGTCCCTATTATCTTTAATACACGACAAGGAATCAGTATACTATCGGTATTCCTGTCTCAAATTGTATTACATTGTTTGTGATTATATACACATTATGTTATAATAGTCAAAGAAGGTGATGAAATCAAATAATCAAAGAAAGCACAACACAAATTGACCCACCAGGAATCGAACCTGGGTCACCGGAATGGGAGTCGACTGCTCTAACCACTATACCAAAATATGTCCCATAGACATAACATGCAAAGCAGACAAACGGCCTTGGCATAGTCGCAATTTGAACTTTCAATTGAAAATTTCGAAATGATCCCAACATCTGATTTAAAAAAAAAGGCACACTAACGATAGTTCATAGTATCAGCTGTAACATACTTAAATGGGGGGGGGGGGGGGGGGGGGAGGGGGGTAGAAATAGTCACTTAGATGACGTCATCAAAATGAAAGATAATAATACTTGATCTTGTAGAGAATTGTTTCAGCTACAACATATCATAATTTGGTAAAAAATCGATCATTATTTACAGAGATACGCTCAACGTTCTATAAATATGCTGACGTCATAATATGCAAATTTGTATGTTGAGTTCAAAGCCATTATGATGACGTCAGAATAAATTTAATGGCTAAATGAAACACAAAATCACATTTTCGTCAGGAAAAAAATGGCGGTCAGCATGCATCCTAAAGAGCTACAATGGATTTTGTATAGGCATGCTTTGCGCGCACGGATATTTATATTGAACAGACGCTCATCCCATTATTAATGGTAATAAAGAGATAAATATGGTATCAAATTGTTCGGAAAAGTTTGAAAAATATCATGAAAATATCATGCTTGTGTGGACGATTTTGGGGAAATGGTCATAGTGGCTTAGAACGTGTGAAAAATGAATTTGAGACGATTTTTAAAAATATTTTGCGCGCGCACTGACGCACGGACGTACGCGTACGCGTGCTTTTTTAGTTGACCGGACGGATATTGACCTTGATAAATATGAATGAGAAATGACATTCCGTAATGAAGATATGATAATGATTTGATTTTCAGAAAATTTCACATAATGGCGCCTTGATGACGTCACGATTACTTCATGAACTAGAAAATGTTCCTGTCAAGTCCCAGGGAGTGACCTATAACTGCACAAATTCAAAGAAATTGACTTTATGAGATTTGAGTTATTTGAGTGTTAGAAAACGAATGAGCAAGAGGGAGGAGGGCAAGATAAAGAAGGAGGTGGAGAAGTAGAAGTGGTAGAGGAAGAGGAGACAACTGTGAAATTGGCCATGGAAGATAAATTGCAGTCATTAAAAAAATAAAAACATATATGGTTAAAACAGATTTCTTACTTCGATACAGAAGATGTAGTGTTTCCATTATAAAGATACAAAGATTATACCCAAGTCTGAATAAAAAAGTGGTATGGATATTAAATATAATCTATATAGACACACACTTGATTTCATTCAATAGTGTTTTTCAGTTAACCATTCAAGTATTGTTCTTATTAGGGTATATCTTAAAATGTTGTCACATTGTACTAAAAGTTCTGGAATGTAAGAATATTCAGATCCCTACTACAATATTGGCAATATTGAAAACACATCTGTTTTTGTGTTGCGTTTAAAGGGATAGTGGAGTTCTGTTTTCAGACCGCAAATGCCTTCAAAGTGCATAGTTATTGCTCTTATTCTTATATATGACATTAATAGTGCTATGAAGGTAATTTTATACCCCAAAATGTGTGAAATTTAGCCAATACGATCATACCAATTCAGCTTCACTTAAAAAAAAACACGGTGACCGTTAATTAATTATTTAATTAAAAATAACAATACATGAGCCGGCTGATTGTGGCTAATATAAGCAACATGAAAATGCCAACCAAAAAGCCAACATCGGCATTGGCTGAAATACGACGTAAAAGGCGTTATTTCGTTTTTTTCAACGGTTTTCAACGTTTTTTTCAATTTTTTCAAAATATCTAATATTTGTGGTGGTACACAAGTATTAGAAATCGTTATATTTCAGCCGTCTCTGAACCGATTTTGATCAAACAAAGATGATTTTGTCATTTAAATATTATGTTCTTTCAAATTTGACACTCAGTTTTTTATTATCTCACACACAAATTATTTTGTGTAGCGCCCTCTGCAACATAACTCAACTATCCCTTTAAGTGATGGTATAGGGCTGTTTTGCACTATGTTTGCTCGGCAACGAAAAACCGAATACGCCAAGGCTGAAAAGGATATATTTTGTAAGTGCATTATTGAGGGATATATCTGGGTTAGTTTAGGACCTGATCCCAGTGAATTGAGTTATAGGTGAGACATAAAAAGGGAAGCTGGAGAAGTTTTTGAGAATCAAAGGAGGAGAGGAGGAGTACGAATTAAAACAAGACTTGCAAGTCTTATTGTCTTTGCTTACAACTGGGACTGGTGTATGTGTTTTTAATCCAGGATAAAGTGAGGATATTGTTATATGGCATGTGATAAGTGCAATGATTTGAGCTACCATTCGAAATTAGAACGATGAGAAAACTAATACATTTTAAGAATAATATCCAGATCTAAGCATGATTATAATACTACTACTAATCATGATTAATATCTTGCCAAAGGGCATTTTTGCCCGGTTTGGATTTAATTGGACCCTCAACCCTTGGATTGAGAGTCAACTGATAACCACTGTACCACGACACCTTTACAAAATATCCTCCTCTTCTACAGAATACAGGCGATGTCACACAGAAAAATCCCGACTCATCTTGAATAAACCAGATTTTAGAAATCTAGTTTTCTCATTTAGGTCGGTGACAGACGGATTTTTGGCCTCTGTGTGACACCGCCTTACACATCCACGCCTACATAAAATACCCTAGATTATTAGATATGGTTTGCTTGTAGTTATTTGTGAATTAGGGAGTAAGTAAAGTTGAAAAATGGAGACATGAACACCATGAAGGAGCCTATTCAAAAAGGTAATATTAAAGCCATCATAACTGTAATAAGTGCATTATAGGCTCTCGTTTCACAATTCGTTTATTTTACCTTGCAATGTATCTCCGTTAAGGCTGATCATCAACACCAAGATGGCCAACATCTGCATAGACACAGACATGATTCGATGAAGGATGTCCATCATACCATGAAACGAGGCTCATCTAAGATATTGCCCCTCTTGCTTCCACTTCCTGTACACAGGTAGTTTGATGTTCCTAGAGAATGTACTTCTCTTAACGATGTTCCAAGCAAAGTAAAAGACTTATTCTAATTTTCCACCGAGCTGTCGTTCCCAGAATGTCAATTGATAGGTAGACGTTGTCAGGTAGTGGTGTTTTAACCGTACCAAAACTTGATGCATGGCTTTCTTTTCCTCGTTATAAGTCGAAACAGTGCACTGATTTTATTGCGGCAAACTTCCTCAAAGTGCAATGAAAGGTGTAAATCGTTCGTCATAAGCCCTTGAAAGGTATTGAAATGCACTTGACTCGTTCCGTGTTACATTGATACTGGTATGTTATCATGCTTATATTTAGCATTGTCCTCGTACCTGACACAATGTACCATTCAAATGATACGAATGAGATCATTTGAACTCAAATTCAATGCTTGGGAGCTTGGGAGCTTGGGAGCTTGGTTCATTGCACGTTAATACATACTATTTGCAAGTCAACCCACTCAACTTGATGCATAATTACTTTTTTTTAAAGTTGATTCTTGCTTTATGTAAACAACGTAAAGCTACTATGTTAACAGTTCTGGGATAGGTGCAGCGAAAGCACTGAGGAGATATTAATGTTCGAATCGGTCAAATCAAGATAAATTGGTTCTCACACAACAAGGGAAAACATGATTTGACTGACTAAGAATAAATAATAATAAAATAAGGCATTGGGGCCAGCCAGGTAAATTTAATTTGTTTGTATTTTATTTTGAAACTTCAGATTCTAATTCGTTTGTTAAAAGATTGCTGGTATACGTTTAGCATTCACTCTATTTCAGTAATGAGGTAGTTTTTTTTTAGTCTTTTAAGGGTATTTGCCAGTTGGTTCCGTCCAAACTCCAGGAATCTATTCGTCGAGAAACAGTGCGTATCTATGCGTATTCTAACGTTTGCAATTCGTTTATGTTAGTTTCTTCAATATGTTATAGTGTGACGGCCCCTTTAACCCCAATGATATTGCAAACTTTCCGGTCATCCACCCTATCAATATACTATTTTGGTTGTATTCCTCGTGTACTTTGGTTTGTATCCTTTATTTAAGTTTCTTCTACCCCAGTTTTCTTTTTTTCCCCTTCTATAACTCACACTTTCTATAATTATGCATCACTTTTTGGTTGTTGCTTTCAGATCACTGCGGTGGTAAAGAGCTATTGAACTAGCCTTCCGAGGTATTGGTATTGGTATTGGTATTTATTTTTCATATCACAATATATTTATCAACAATACAAAGAAAATACATGTACATAGTAAAATCAATGGTATAGTGAATGGTTGGATAACCCATTCAGCTTTGTTAGTATAACAAAACTGTTCTTCTCTGGGGTCCAGGAATTAAGATATTAACACTTATATACAATATACCGTCGGTGGGGTGACAAAACCTCGAATCTCAATAAACATGAATTTTCAGGAGAGCGAAAAAACCATCCTATCTCAACAAATTAAGTGCTGTGACACCGTCCTTTCTTTTTAAAACTGGAATATTTATACAATTTTCAATGTCATTGTTGAAATACAGTAAAATAATTGTCTTTATATTTGAAAGTGAGTTACGAGGTTTTTTGCTTTTATCTACATTGATATACGAGTTTTTAGTTTTTATTCAAATTGAGATACGAGTTCTTACTTTCAACTCTGAATGAGTTACGAGGATTTCGTTAAATAAGTTACGAGGATTTGAATACACTAACTTCGGTACTGTTAGGCCGTGTGTGAGTTACGAGGAAAAGGAATTAATAATCTTATGTTACGAGGTTTTGTCAGTGCATGACAAAACCTCGAATCTCAATAAACATGAATTTTCAGGAGAGCGAAAAAACCATCCTATCTCAACAAATTAAGTGCTGTGACACCGTCCTTTCTTTTTAAAACTGGAATATTTATACAATTTTCAATGTCATTGTTGAAATACAGTAAAATAATTGTCTTTATATTTGAAAGTGAGTTACGAGGTTTTTGCTTTTATCTACATTGATATACGAGTTTTTAGTTTTTATTCAAATTGAGATACGAGTTCTTACTTTCAACTCTGAATGAGTTACGAGGATTTGGTTAAATAAGTTACAAGGATTTGAATACACTAACTTCGGTACTGTTAGGCCGTGTGTGAGTTACGAGGAAAAGGAATTAATAATCTTATGTTACGAGGTTTTGTCAGTGCATCTTCAAAGGGGGTTAAAGTTACGAGGTTTAGTTTAAGGGTGTTTGTGTGGAGGAAGCTGGAGAAGTTTTGGAGAATCAAAGGAGGAGAGGAGGAGTACGAATTAAAACAAGACTTGCAAGTCTTATTGTCTTTGCTTACAACTGGGACTGGTGTATGTGTTTTTAATCCAGGATAAAGTGAGGATATTGTTATATGGAATTGTGTGGAATTTGTGAAAACCGAGACAGGAGGCGTTCCATGGATTTATCAGGTGGTGTCGTAGGCCATTAGGTACAAAATTATGCAAACAAAAAATCAAAATATCTAAAAATTGAGATACGAGGTTTTGTCACCCCACCGACGATACAACACAACAGGAAATAATATAATTTGAAGACATATAAAACCTAAAACATATTACAGAAGCATAAACACCCCCCTATCCCAAGAACGTTCCATTACAGATCAGAGCAAAACTGATTTCTTAAATTTAGATTTTTGCAAAAAGTTTGTAAGCTGTTGAATAGCTTACTAGTTATACTCACGTGAGCCTTTATACACAAACATGTCACGGCAGCATTCACTCTTTGGTTTGGGGAGTTTAATATTTCTATGTGATCGTAGAGAATATGGATATTTACAGTATTTGAAGGACTCCTCTAAATAAGGAGGAGCCAAATTTTTCAGGGATGTATAGACCAATATATTTAAAGGTTAAGACCAGTTTTGGAAACGCCCCCCTCTCAAAAAATGAAATGGAAGCTCTAATTACCAATCATGTGAAAGAATATGTTTTGACTAATACGTGATCATACAAATTTTGCCGAGAAACCGCCTATTATTTGATATATTTTGTAATTATTGTTATATCTATTTTGACCTAATAGATATAACGCACGTATCGTGCACGTGTGTGGGTAGTCCCATGTACATCTTGTTGTGTACAGTGCTTGTAACTTAATCAAGACTGGGCCAAATTTCATATAATTTTGATGATTCAAGAACCTTGCAGTACACACCAATGCTTATATGCTAGATGATCAACCTTTTCTGATCGATTCCACAACTTATCTTTCACAATGCAATCGCATGACCATAATTGGTCTTTATCTTTAAATGCAATTTACTTCTTGAATGGAGGTAACTTAATTACACGTACAAGCCACACAATATGATCAGCCACTGCATACTATAGGGCTATACTCTGTTTGTAGTAAAATACTGTATTAACTGCATATCGACTAATAGGTACATATTTTAACACTTTAGATATAAACGATTAGGCCTAGTATTCAAATTATATTCTTCTCATACTCTTTCAAACTTCATAACATAAAGTATAGTTACCTTGGCTATATAGCATTATGTACATTGTTTTAATATGTCTTTATTATTATTATATGCGTTCTATTTCTTGTTATTTCATTATTTTTAAAATCCAAATATACCTTTAATTATTGATTCATTTGAGAGAGAGAGAGAGAGAGAGAGAACTTACAAACAATGATACTATCTGCTTTTGCATAGTAGTGAAATAGTTACTAAAAGGTAGAATGTAACAAAATATAAAAACGCAACAAACAAACATAATCAAACAAAAGCAGACAAATGGAAGTAAAAGTGACAAAAATGAAAAGCGGAGGTAAAACAATAGCGGTTAAAACAATGCAATGGGTTTTAAAACTTATTATAAAGGTGTTTCTTAAATATTAAATGGCTATTTTAACCAATTCTTAAAGCAATATGTTGTCTAAACTTGTGTTAATGACTAATCAAACTCTAAATAACCTGCATGGTTTTATGATTGTCATGATTATATAAATATTGAGCAGTAACTAAAATCTTACAAGTAAACTCATTACGACAACGATTAAAAAGTTTATAATTAGCAACAGAAATGATTAAAATCGAGTAATTTTGCACTTAATTTAATTCTAGGTAAGTTATATAAATTTGTTTGAAATAATATTTGGTAGAGGCACCTATTTTGAGTACTTTGCCTAACACTTATCATATGTTGTTTCAGATCCATTCGCATGCAGACCCAAATATCTAAATGAAAATCGACATTATTTAATTCTTGAATATTCAAAATTATGAAGAAGTGGAAACAAATGAAGATGGCCTCAGAAAGAATGTATTAATATAAATAATAATAATAATAACAATATTTATCAAGCGCAACATCTCCATCTCTAGAGATGCTCAAGGCGCATACAAATAATTTAAATTATTATTCAACATACTTAAGATTAAAGAAATATTAAATGTTAACTTGCATTAGCTCATACAAGTTTATGGTGCCAAGGTACATACAATGTGGCACAGTGTGATTGTTTGTTTTGCATGCATTGTATAAAAAGAACATTGAAATTTAACAATATGCATTGAGCATCATGTGAGTTTTAAGCCCAGTTTTGAAAGTAAAGAGAGTGTTGGCCGTCTGAATAGAGAAAGGTAACTTATTCCACAAAGAAGGAGCTGCTGATGCAAATGCTCTATCCCTCAATTTCTTTTGGTACGTATTTCTTTATTTCTAATATTATTGAACGTAAACCAGGACGACCTGCAGAGTGGGGTGATTGAAGGGATGAAATATATTCCGGAGCTAGATAATTTAGTGCACGATAGGTTAAGAGTAGAATTTTATAGATCACACGCTGTTGAACAGGGAGCCAGTGCAGAGATTTCAAGATAGGAGTGATATGTGATGATCTTCTGGTATTAGTTACAAGGCGAGCAGCAGCGTTCTGAACTTTTTGCAATCGGGTAATTTGTTAGGCGGGTAGTCGAAATGCATTATTGACGTCATTATTGACGTATGCCTTTGCTGGTATTCAAACTCATCTGTACCTACGTGATAGTCATCAAACTTTACATTTTTTCATTTTCTTCTTTCCTTTTATTATTTTCATGATTGTTTTGATTGCATATTTTTTTCTATCATGTTCAGTTTGTCATGTTCTCTATGCAAGGACCAAGATTTAAATTTTTCAGTGATCTTGTAATCCCGATTAAATATATCTGAATAAATGAATAAATAAAAAATACACCATCGGAAAAATGTTTCTGTGAATGCACCCTAAAAAGTGATCAGTACTATAAATACGTATAAATCTAAGACCAGGACATACCCTATGAATAATATATTTTTGAAAGGTAAAATAATTACACAAATTTTGGTAGTTAAGTCTACGTACTACCTAACGTTCATACGCCTATTTAATGTTGATCTCCTGCAGACCTGCACACCAACACAATGCGAACTCCCACTACTTATTTGCTGCCAGCCGAAGATGGCATGTTCCTTAAACTAGGAGGACCGGCGAAAAAATATTTAGCTGGGCTTGTGAGCATAATTATGAGTTCGCTGATAGCGCCATCTTCGGCGGCTTGAGTCAAGTGCAGTGTAGGGAATATTTAGAAAAAAAGAAGGAAAAATAAATTTAAAGGACCAGCCAGATTCTGGACTTAAATTTTTGCCGTGAAATTGTCGACGAAATATATTCGTCAGGCATCAGCGCACCCATCGCTACCAATTGAAATGGGGCATGATGGACAAAAGAGGGGAGGAGGAGGGGGGGGGGGGGGTAAACAACAGAACCTTTCTCTTTCTTTGTCTTAAATTTTTCCCCTTTTCCGCCCATATGCACCCGATCAGCTGAAATTTCATTGGGACCTAATTTATATATTTTTGATTTATCTGATCGTAAACTGCAATATTCTCCAAACCTAGCTGTAATCATGTATTCGCTTATGGCGGGCTAAACAGGCCAATATTCGTACACCTATACGACTATACGTCTCTCCAGCCACCGGATAGACGTATACTCGTATAGGTGTACGAATATTGGCCTGTTTAGCCTAAATAACCTTTCTCATCCTCTTCAATCCTCATCTTTAGTAAATACTTCATATCTATCAAGGGTTTTGGGCAAGGACTCACAATATTTAAGAACCGTTTCTGATCAAGGCTGATTACCATTACTCTATATCGTCCCTTGTGGTTTACGAACTAATAAATACTAAACTTTTCTCTAATCAGTTTTATAGGTCAACTTTGAATTCAAGCGATTCACGAGTAATTTAATAAAACCAGTTGTTAATTCACCAATGATTATGAGTTGCCATTAGTGTAGTCTTTCAAGAAGGCGTGATTAAAATGAAATACAACACCGGAATTATACTTCCTTATATTTATGGTACTGAAAATGTCCGTTTTGCGAGTCCACTCCGCCAGGCATCCATACATTTTGCTCTGAATGATTCTGATAGGATTGTCTCGAGACTCACCAAAATTGTCAAACTGCAATTATTCATGCAATCATATTACTAACATATTTCTTCACTGTGATATGATGTGAATTTTATATATTGGTTCAGGAATAACACAAGCTACTTCACAACAGAATTATACATGTTAATGAAGTGTATAAAATATACATTATGTGAACCAAATATTAAAAAGCATACAAACAAATACAAAAAAAATATGTTAAATAAAGAGGTCTATCATGTTCAAAGAGGAAAGGATACATAAAACAATACCGGTATATGATTATCATGATTACATACATTAAAATACAGGACATAATATTAATTGAAGGCATTGCTTTTTCAAACTAGTAGTAAAGCAGCCTCATCAGTTACTTGTATTTTGAAAAGCACTACTCTTTATAACAATTACAGTTACTGTATTTTGTATAACTACATGCATTTTTGCAAAAATTACTTTTTCTCGTTTAAGTATTGAGATATGTACATATTTTATCATTGAAGTGGACACATTTACGTAATAATTTGAGACTGAAAATTATTACAAACTTTGTGATGGACTTGGATCTTTCCTCTCCTGATGTATTTTATTCTTAATCGGCGCATTAAAGGTAGTGTGTCCCTTTTCTGCCAACATCGAATTTTGTCGAACTTTGCAGGAATTATGAATATGTCACGTATCTCCTATGTGTGACAGTTAAACGTTAGCAGTGAGACTCCTAGTATTAAAATTATGTAAGGAACCAATTTACCCTCTAGACTTCACTGTCAGACACTATTGAGAGACTGACTGAATTTGTTTTCCTTCGGTAATTACATACATAAAATGAGCTGTAAAGGGTACATGAGAATTTGTCTACATCAATAACCAAATCTTGTAACGATCAAAAAGTAAACTGATTGAATCTTTGCGCAACACAAAAGGTACGAGCATTCATTACAACGGGTCTGAAAATCAGAATATTTGATTGAACGACCGCGATCGCTAAATTCGATTCGACAACTATCACGGTCGTTATTATCCCACAAAAAACCTTTTCAAGCCCTTTTTTTTTCGAAGGAAGTTCTAAATAAGTATTATCTTTCAAATGCCATTGGAGTTGAACCTTTCATTTTTGTGGCCTGCAAATGGGACATAGTACCTTTAATAATGTATTTAATGTTTTATCATAGAACTGTTTAAATGCCTGGCACGTTGACATAATCACTCTGTATGGCGTCATTCAATTCTTCGTAGTTAGCCTCTTGATCAGGTTTCTTAAGATCTTGGTAGGTATGGACGTCTGTCTGTGATTGATCAAATACAGGGTTCTCATACTGCGGAGACGAATCGGACTCCTTCCCTTTAGAGTTAGTAGTGGCTGAATCATTGCTGAAAGTTATTATTGTGAAAGCATAGATAAATTGCATCGATTAAAAAGATAAAACAATACAAAATAAAGTCCAACTACATGACATGTGGGAATTGGTATGGTACATTCAAAGTACATGTCGCTAACATAATCAATCTTTCAAGCATGTTGTATTAACATTTTAAAAGGGGTATGCTTTAGAATATCAACATTGAGTCCCAATACATAGGTATATATTAACAAGTCAACATGACAATTGGCATTTGGAAATCGGTATGGTACTTTTAAAATACATGTCATTAACAAAATAGGTCTTTCAAACTGGTTGCCATAACATTTAAAAAGCGTTTTGCTTTAATATATTTACATTGAATAGCATTTAATAATGTAAAAAAGAAAGTATTAAAATAATTTTAATTAAAAAAATACAATCATAATTCAGCTTTTATATTTATGACCATACGGTTTTATCATCTTGCGTGGAGGAGTTCGATGCGAATGGACTAATAAGAGGGACAGGTTAAGTACAAGGTATCTCTCTAACCTTCTTCGCTTGTAAAAGATGATGATGAGAACTATAACGATAACAATCACAACAATAGCACCAACAGCGCTTCCTACGACAGTTGCTATGGAGCTTGAAGGACCTCCAGCTGAAGTCGATTTTGGTGGAGAAGAGGTGGTAAGTGAAAATGATGGTGTGTGAAGGCGGATGTTAGTGAAAATAAATGACAGACCAAGGAAGCATCAGAGTTAAAAGATAACTAATAAATAAATCATATACTACATTAGAAATACCAAGGTAGCATCAGTTGATAGATACATGATAGATAAGTCAAGTACTAGAATATGATCGTCATTGATTGTAATAGCATGCAAACAGACAGGGGCGTCTCCAAAAGGGGGTAGGGGGTGTCGGGGGGGGGGGTGGGACACCCCCACCTGTCGGGATATTGTCGGTAAAATTGCGCTGCCGTCGAGAAAAAAGAGAAAAGGGGGAGGGAAAAAAGAAAAGGAAAAGAAAAGGAAAAGAAAAGAAAAGAAAGGAAAAGAAAGGAAGGAAAAGAGAAGAAAGAAAGAGAAAAAACAAAAAGAGGGAGGAGAGGAAAGAAAGGAAAAAAAGAAAAGTAAAAAAAGAAGAAAAAAGAAGAAAGGGAAACAAAAGAAACGGGGGGTGAACGAGAGGAGATAGAAGGAAGGTAAGATCCTGAGAGAGGAGGAGTGGGTGTAAAAGAGAGAGAGAGGGGTTGTTGGTTGGAGTCGTCTCGTCGAGGGAACAAGAAAGACACGGGTAAATATGTTGCTGTGTCGGGTCAGCTGTCTCGGTGAGATGTAAATTGTCGGTCGGCCGACAAGTTTTTTCCCCTACGAACTGTGACTCTTTATCCGCTGTGACGACTTCGAGAGTGACTACAACTACAATACTTGTATTTTCTCGAAGTTTTACTTTCCTATAATATCAGCTAAAGATATCAGAGGTTTAACATTTTCGGGAAAACTAAATTAAAACAAGGATTAAGAGTCAACAACGGTACGACGAATCGTCTTCCTTTCTCTATATTTTGATGAAACGCCCAAAAATCCGCGCTTCGCGCGGAAGGGGAAAACTTTATTTAGAGGAGTCGAGAACGGTATAACGAATCGTCTTCTTTCTCTAATAATTTAAGGAAACGTCCGTCTAAGCTTCCGCGATTCGTGCGGGAGGGGGGGGGGGGGACTGAATTCAGATAAGGATTAAGAGTCGAGAACAGTACAACGAATCGTTTGCTTTCTCTAATAATTTAAGGAAACGTCAAAACTTCCGCGCTTCGCACGGGAGGGGGAGAACTGAATCAAGAGTCGAGAAAAGTACACCGAATCGTCTGCTTTTTCTCATAATTTAATGAAACGTCAAAGCTTCCGAGATTCGCGCGGAGGAGGAGAAACTAAATTCAGACAAGGATTAAGAGTCGAGTACGGTTCAACGAATCGCCTACTTTCTCTAATAATTTAATGCAACACCAAAACCTCCGCGCTTCGCGCGGGAGGGGGAGAACTGAATTCAGATAAGGATTAAGAGTCGAGAACAGTACACCGAATCGTATGCTTTTTCTCGTAACTTAATGAAACGTAAAAGCTTTCGCGCTTCGCGCGGGAGGGGGGAGGGGAACTTCATTCATACAAGAAATAGCAGTCGAGAACGGTACAATAAATCGTTTTCTTTTCCTAATAATTTTAGGAATCGTCTAAGCCTAAGTAGGGCGGCCTACCTCAAACACCCCCAATGAGCGCACATTAACATATATATCTATGATGCTGACTATTAAAGTTGACGAAATAATTGATGTTGTCAAGGAACATTACCATTTACGCATACGCAAGTACTATATATAGTCCATATGAAAAACAATTTAGCCTTCGGCCCCGGGTTTATAGGGCTAAATTTGTAGATATTGGGACATTTAATTTTGTCGGTAGTTGGTGGCTAGTTTTGACGGTAATCGTTGGCTTCTACACCCCCTCTGAAAAAGGTCTAGCCACGCCCCTGCAAACAGACCGGTCCCAGGCCAGTAGGTTGCTCACTAGCACAGCAAGACATTGAAGATTCACGTATGAAAAGCTCTGTGTGTGCGCGCGCCAGAGGGTGCATGAGTGTTTAGGTGTGTGATTATTTTTCCAAAAATCTGAAAATTAATTGACATTTTAATTACGCATTTCTATATATTCATCATGGGCAGTCATAAAACGAGTATTTTAGATTGCATTTCTTTGAGATGCCCACCTTTTTTTGTTGTAAATGTCAATGTTGGTCCTTGTTCTCCTTCACCGTTGATACCATCCCGTATCGCTGCAATCTGAACAGAGTACGTTGATCCTTCTTCAAGTCCTCTGATGTTATACATGACCATCTCAGAAGCATTCTCAGCAGACCTATTCGATACGGAACGGTCTGTAATTGGGACCATGCTTGGAGATTGTACTTCTTCAGCCAACACGACATTGCTACCTGATCGCACATAGACCTTGTAACCAACAATAGGTTCATCCCCTGTTTCAGAGCTAGAGTCCCATTGTCTCCAACCGATGGCTGCATGGTAGTTTCCAAATTCAAGTAGTTCTGGTACAACACTAAAACTTGGTAAAACTGCAGAAGTGGGGTCAAGATGAACACAAATTAAAATAAAATAATAATAATAATATAATAATAATAGTAAAAATAATATACTAATAGTAAAGGGATGGACCATTTAGGAGCGGAATAAGGGTGATATACCCATAAAAGCTACTTTAATTTACAGTTCGCCTTTTTTTTAAAGAATGAAGAATACAAATATTATTAATATGTTTTTGTATTTCCGATTGTAAAAAAAGGGTTTATAATTCCAAAAGATGGAAAAGGGTTCGTGCATGATTACGAAAACTAGAAAGGGTTTATTAGTGTGAAGAAAAAAAGTATTTAAAAAAGATAAGTTCGGGCTCTTAATTCCGAGAATTTGATAGTTTATTGTTTACTTTTTTTGCTTCTCAGCTTCTTAATCACGCACTTGTAATATTGAGACAGCTCATGTTCTCTCTCTTTAAAAAGTTTTTCATATAGCTCCGTTTAGTCTCATTTGAGAACGCCCCCTATCGACAGAGTCCAGAAGCCTAACATGTACGTTAGCCTATGGAATTTTACCCCCCCCCCCCCCAAATCGTTTCAAATCCATTTTTTTGTTTAAACGAAAAGCACATCCACCCCGACGTACGTTATCACTAGCTCTTTCACTGGAACCCTCATGTTCCATTGACTTTTGAAAGTTCACCCACCGTAATTTGATCAAAATAGGTCGAAAGGTTGCCACTGCCTATATAACACATGTACAACAAGTCGAACTTTGGACTCAATTTACCACGAGATTGTAAGGTTATAAGTCAAGCACACGAAGGATAAGAAGCATGAATTATCATAGATCAGTTTTGATTTGTCCATTTAATATGTCCATTTCATCCAAACCCCGACCGTAATTTTTCCATTTAGTATAGGCAAGCATTTTGCCGAGGTAAGCAGAAACATAAATATTCATGAACACCATGGACTATTCGATTATTAACAGAGGGGTGCAATTGTGCACCACATCAAATTATTTATTTTACTAACTGTTTAGTTATCAGATATCAATGATAGTTTAAAGATATGGAAAAGATTCTTGTATTTTTTATTTAGCAAAGCAATCTCACATACAAAATCATTATCAAGTGTTGTCTGATTCGCCGATTGCCGTCTGCTATATACGCGAACTAGCCGACGTTTGTGCTGGCAAAAATGAGACAACCGGAGTAATATGTGCTTTTTAAAAGGCGCTTTTGAGTTTGTCCGATTGAGATTGAAGGCATGCGCTAACCAGGTGATTTATGTATTCTCTACACAGTTTCTGTTCTCTTTGTTTCTTTTCGTGTTTTAAAAGAGCTATAGAATTTGCCATTTTTAAGACAAACAAAAAATACATTCGAGGTAAAACCCGTTTCCCCCTTTCTGTTTTCCATCCTTTTTAATGACAAAAGGCACATCAGAAAGTGCCTAGGAATGTCATTCATATTACCTAAATGTTTATCATTCATAAAGTATATTAAATATACGCACCATAAAAAGCAGCAGACGCCAACCTTATAAAGCCGAACTCGGACGATTTATTGAAAGGTTCTCCGATGAAACAGTAAATAGGACTGTCACCCGAAATGTCTTGGATGTTGAACATGAAAATGTGAAGTGCTGAAGAGAAGGTTTGTGGAGGACCTTTGGCCATTTTCCAGTTGTCCATTGAGAAGTCCCCTGTAGTAGTTTTCACAAAGTCGGGTTCATAATTCTTTGGTGAATCGAACGAAAATGCACAGGAAAATATAGCGATACCCGGGTTTGTCTTCTCACGTGCAGATTGGAAGCGATCTAACCACAAAAGAGACAGATAGGGGGAAGCATATGTTAACTCTCCAACTCAGAAGTATTAGACAGTTATATAAATATAGAAATGAATAAAATAGGTTACACCTGAAAGGTCTTCATTGTAGTTTCACAGCAAATATCAAATGATAAAAGTGCTAAGACAGAAAAGATCAATGAGAGATAATGAATATGGTGAGTTGATATTAAAGAAACGGTGTGGCAACAAGAACACCAACTATAATAATAATACTACACTAATAATGTAATAACCTAATGTCGACACAAGAATGTGAACGCATGTGTACTAAATAAAGTCTCTATCGAAGTGAATGAAAGACATGAGTAAGCAGTAATGATAGTTACCTATTTGGCAGCTTTCCCCTGTCCATCGTGGATGGCATCTACCCGAGCTACAAGAACCAGTCACCGAGTTACAATCATCTTCACCATCTCGACAGTGACATGTACCGGAACACTGATTGTAACATCCAGTAACTAAAACAAGCGGGGAGAGATTGTGCATTCAATAATTTGACTTGTAAATTATCAATGTACTTAAGCCATGGTAGAACGGAAGGCAGAGAATGATAAGAAAAATTATGCATGAAACCAAATAAATATTTACAAATTAATTTAATGCAGAATTGGAGTCTCACATGAGTTGCAGCTATCGGGCATGTCCACTGAGTCTGATGTGAATCCTACTTCACATTGACCTTCTGTCGTGATACAGAATCCAGAGACCCTGTCACAGCCAACATTATCTGGACAGTTGCAATGGTCAGTGCAATTTTCACCGAAATAACCCACTGGGCAAACGGATGGCACTGTAAAACAAGCACAACAAAGAATTTGTTTTCGTATTTAAAAGCTTTATGCAAATCTTTTAAAGGTTCCTGTATCAAATAATAGGCCTATTCATTTGTCACTATTACATTTTAATTCATATTGGTCTCGATTTATTGGTTATACTTTCTTAGTTGCAACGGTGACATGGAATATCTTTGAAACTTCCAAATCCAAAGTAAAGAAACCTTTCTTTCTATCTTTCTTTCGACTCTTTATCCTTTTTCTTTTCTCCTTCGTTTTCTTCTTCTTCCCACGTTCCTTCTTTTACGGCCGACATGGGCGGATATTCCGTGTCTGTCATTGCTAATAGAAAGTCCTTACTACTATATATGGCTTACAAAATACTCCCCCCAAAGAAAACGAAACAAATTGAATATTTGAACTTTGAAGTTTCCTCGGAGACTTATTCATCCCCCATTTAAGGCTCCTAGCAGTGGTTTGACGATGGACAGGGGTCAGGGCAGCTCACTGACAGATAAATACGAATGTTTTGTTTTGTTTTTTGTTTGCCTTTAACGGTGTATCCTCTAATTATTTTGTATCTTTAAAAATGCATTTTTACAATTTGACATAGACAACATTACATCATCTGTTCATTTCAATACTACTTTGTACGCCCAGAGTATGATACTTTACCTTGACAACCTTCTCCTGACCATCTCGACTCACAGCCCTCTTCACATCTTCCAGTAAACACATCACACGGCATTCCATCTATACAGTGACAACCCTGGAGACAGTCAGAGCCAAAATTTCCATCGCGGCACGCTAAAAAAAGCAATAATGTAATTCCATGTATAAAAAATTCTTTGAAACAGAAGATACTTATACAATTTGAATTAATATAATGAATCAGAACTTAGGCCTTATTCATTCAAACGATTTGACTACGAAAAACACAATTCCTGCATGTTGCATCAAATTCACAAAGGCAAAGATGGAGTCTAAACGGAAGAGGATATATTTTGCAATATGATGTATTTAGTCTTCTATTTTCTATTAAATTTCTGTCTACACATATATTCGATTAGGCAAGAGAGTTAATAATAAAGAGAATACTTGTAAGTTAACTGTTGAAACTACATGCTCTCCTATGACAAAGAAGAAATATTTAGCATAAGTTAAGAAAACAAAGGGAAAAAACGAAGAAAAGAACAAACAAATGGATGAAAAAAATATCAAAGGTAATCGAATTATTTACAAAGGATTCTGATTGATTTCAAACTATCATATTAATACACCTCATGAAATAAAATCTTCAAGGTTTATAATTGATCATGTCCCGTGGTAGCAATGTTTATTACTGACTATGTTCATAGTGATATTCAACAACCCATATCAAAGAAATCTCACTTTCATTCTAAATTACTTCAAAAATAATACATTGTGCTACCTTACTTTCATTACAGAATGCTCCTGCGTAGCCAGATATACAGCTGCATTCATTTGCACCCGAAAGGCAAACCTTGTTGCCAGTGCAAGAAGAATCATCAGCTACCGAAGAACCGCATGAAAGTTCACACTCAGACCCAAACCATTGGTCGCCACATGCTGTAATTGATAATTGATAACTGATAACTGATCATATTTTCAAGCATGCACATTTATGTGCCTAATTGTGACATTTAATTTTGATTCATTTGCATCTAATACATTTTTTCCAATACAGTACTGACATTGTTTGTGTAGAAAAGGTAGGAAATTAAGTTACAAACAATCAGTATATTAAAATTAAACATAAACATGCCGCAGGAGGGCAACAGCGTATATAAGCATGTTATTGCAGCCCTAGGTTTCACTAAAATAACAATATAAAATAAAGAGAGTTAATTGGTATTAAGACAGGTAGAAACAAGGGGAAGAACGCTAGTTTCCTATACTGCAACAATAACTGAATAGTATTACCCATCGATATACTAAATCGTACATGTAGGTTTATAAAGTTAAGATGCCAGATATAATGATGTAGATGTAATGAATTACTATGGCATACAATTAACATAACACAACCTAGACAATGATTTTTTTCTTGAAAATAGTTTGGTGTAGAGTTTACATCGATAGTTTAGAAATTGTTTACATGCGAAAAACAAACATACGCAAAGAAATAGTAACAATGATTCTTGGTAATGTTGTAATTAGAATGTAGAGGTATGCATCATTCTCTCCAAACAATATTTTTTTCGATTTGAGGTTACCCTCTATGGGTGCCCGTTTTTTATCCAAAGAAGTTCCCCCTTTTATTGGCGCTTCCCCACTGTGAAAGACACTCCGCCGCCCCTGATTATATCAACGTGAATATATAAGGATGTACGACTTACCTGTAAGGCAGTTTTTACCAGTAAACCCAGGAGTACAGATGCATGTTCCTGTCTGGGGGTTACACACTCCACCGTTATAACAGTTATCACACAGACGATCACAGATAGGCACATTCCATTTTCCAGGAGGGCATCCTTTATGAAAACAGAAATATCTTTGGGTCAATATATGAAAATAAAAACAAATTTGTACGACGAATGTTTTCAATTCATTTATTTGAATTTTAAAAAATCTTACACTTTTTAATTTTGACAAATGATACAACACTACTTTCAGAAGGTAAACCTTATCAAAATGTATGTCAAACTACTAAACATGTACAAACTCATTCCTTAACCATCACTGTGTCATTGCTGAAGTTTGCCATGACTCTACACACATCGTATTGAAAGGGAGTTTTGTGTGGCATACAAAGATCTAAAGTACTGGTCATAAAATCATCCATAGCACTATTCCTTTGACTCATGATTAATCAATTGGTTCTAATCACTTCACTTTTAAATATATCATATTTTCTTCCTTTTCTATTGATGTGAATTTTGAGGCGCATAGTATTTTTTATCTTGATTTTAAATACATACATACCCTTTGATATCTCGCAGACAAATCTTCGTAGTTCATTGCAAAACCGATCATCCCAGCCGTCAACTAAACGTCCTACACAGAACTGGTACCCATAAGAGTTATCAGGTGTACCCGACATCCACATGGTATACCTTCAAACAAAGTAAGAATGATTACAAGTATTTAATGTTATACTGTTATACAGTAGGTCCCTGAACATTGGTTTCTTTTCATTTTCGGGGATGAATGTACCCGTGAGTGTATCTGTGTGTGTGAGTGTAGCTGTGAGGGTGAGTACGTTTGATTGTCTGTGTGTGATAATCTATGTAGTTTTGTTTAATTATTTTAAATCTTTGAATGTTTTTCACTTGTTCTTCTTTTGGGATACCATGTTACAAGCATTTTGCTTTTCGGCGTTCCTAACCATAATTTTATATACTGTTTTGAATTGATATACAGTTATTGTTTTCAATTGATGTTATTTTCTGGTTGAATCGATTCATGCAAATACAAATAGATTTTTTTCATACATGGGTTGTATCAAATTCATATTTGGAATAGTTATATTTAGGATGAATGTAGGATTGACAATTTTCTTTAGGGAAAATATAGATTTTTGACTTATTTTAGTACAGGGCAAATGGGACGGGAGCTCGCAAGATACGTCACAGAGTTCCCAATTTGAGTCTTACTGATTGCACCTTCACAAATTCATAGCTTTTCAATTTGCAATCGCTGTTCTTTTTCCATTAAACTGTTCCTCTCATGTTCTGCTTCTATTAAACCAACTCAGTATTATGGTGAACTTCCCCTTTAACATTAAATCATTTAGAATGTAAATACCTTGAGTTTCGAAGCAAAGTGTCATCCGCCCATTGAAAGACACCTTCCTTGCCAAGTGTATCAAGCCCGAACCAGAACTCGATCCCGTTGAAGCTAGTTGTGAGATTTAGCTGTTTATAGTGATAAAAGAAACATTCTTTATCAAAATGGTCATCCCTTTAACTTTTAAAAATATTTTAAGCTATGTAGTGGGCTAGACTGGTTGAATGATCAGTTAGTTTGGTGATCTCTTATATCTCAAATAATATAAGCATTGTTCTTGTCGTTTAAACTGGCGTAGCCTAGTTTGTAAGACAAAAAACGGACTTTAGTTGTTGTTGGGTGAAGCCTTGCCATGGGCATTCGGGTCATAGGAACTTTTGGAGGGGGACAGGGGGGGGGGACTTCATGTTTCTTGCCTGAATATCAACTTTCCAGTTTCACATTATGCGATCAGATGCATTGTGTGAGCATCAAGATGCATTATTGTTTTATAATGGTGTTTCATCACCAAAACACACGACAAAAATATGGAAATTACATATTTGAGCAAAAGAAAAATTCCGATATTCGCCGTGGATGATGTGAAAAAGGGTCAGTGTTTGGAGGAAGTTATCTCTTTGTAAAAAAAAACAATAGGTGTACCTACAGGCCTTTAATGATGATAAGATACAGGTTTTTTCTATTCTGGTCTATTACTTTGCTGGAACCAGCGCTAAAACTGCACTCCCCTTTATCAATTGGAATATTATCCATTGCTATATTCATTTACACTAATATAACGAATATAAACACGGGAGGATTGTTTAGTATACTCACGTCTATTTCTGAGGTCTTCAGTTGAGCCAGCGATCCTCCAACGTTTTGGCAGTATTCCATTGCATCAAAATAACTTGCTGAGAAGGATGGCATATAATACTTCACATTTGGATAATCAGTCCACCCGTCATTGTTAACTGAAATGAAAATAGTTGTATTTCTAACCATTCAATTTTGATGAGGCTACGCAATGATATTAATGCAAAGGCGTCTCTTTTGAGGATGCATGTGGTTATTAATTGTTTCATCAAGATTAAAACGAACACTTTAACATCTAAAAAATTCACCAATACAATTTTAGGAAAACACAAAACCCTTTTGCTCTTTTCATAGCCCTTACACATTTAATCGAAATAGTCATCTTTCCTTTTCCAGAGTTAACCTACCCTGAGGCCTCTCACAGATGTATGGTCTTGCATATGAACACTCGATGTCATACCATTCCCCATGACGTCCATTTCCCATATTCACTGAAGAGTTCATGCAGGTGCAGTCTTCCGTCTCATTGTAATTGTTAGGTTCTCCTGAAGCCCAAGAAGACTCCTCTCTTCTATGATACCAAATGGTTGATTTGGAAAATGAGAAACAAGATAATCATTGTTCAATATCCCAAGGTGTTACCCTTAACACATCGGACACTGGTATTTTACATAATCTCAACGGGAATAAGGTTTATATTGCAAAAAAGATCCATTGGTATATGGGAATACATTATAATTATAATATAAAACCCTATATTGTACTCAATAATGCTTTAAATGAAAAAAATACAGAGATTTCAGTGAAGTTACGATTGATTGTTATATATAAAAGACTGGCTTGTTATTAATTTAAAAGGAGTTATTCGAAAGAAAAGTGAAAAGAGAATGATATGAATGAAATCACCTTTCCACAGTGCCATCTACCCATACAAAACTATCACCAATGTCCCTCCTAAGTCCTAACCAATAGCAAGCGTCCAATGGGTTTGAAGTTGTCATGATTTCTACCAGGAAATTCTTGAAAAGAAACGTGGGAAAAGAAGACACACACAACAAAAAGTAGACGTACTGAACAAAAATCTTTTTTCCCTCTCGTCTGAAAATGTATTGTCATGAACTTTATCAACGGTCAGTACTTCCCACCTAGTTTTGCCTAGACTGGAGTTTGTATTGACAAAAGGCATTTACATTTTGAGTTATGAATAACATTTCTGGGCTATCATAAAATTATATGCTGCACTCTAAACATCTTGATATTCATTTCCAATCATTTGAATCCAGGCTAAAGGATCAGTTCCAATATAAATAATGTTTAGAATCTTGACTTAAACATTATCATATTATGAGTTGTATTACCTACGGCTTAAGAAAATGCCCCAGTGTCGTGACCGTATGCTACTTTACAAAGAAAAAAAATGAATGATATGTTTAATAAATGTGAAAGCGTAGTTTATGTTCTCTTACATTGAGTTCTTCTGATTTGATAATGGCCAGGTCACCGCCATTGCTCACACAGTGTGCTCTAGCATCATCATACGACATTGCTTCTCCGTAGAACCGATACAACGATTGGCCGAAACGATGCCACGAACAACGAGAATCTGACGATGTAAATATGACACAGGTTAAAGATAAACTTGAGTTCTGGTAAAAAAAAGAAAATTATTTCTCACAGAATCAAACGAAACTTACACTGAATGTTCAAGATTACAAAAAAATGACATGTGCCAAACAATTTTGGAAGAAAATGTATACTGGCTGAGTAATGTGCATAGAAAGACAAGGAATCAAGGTAGTACCAGCCCCGACACCATGTGTGTTGTCCCATATATAGCTTTCTGTGTATGTGCTTGTTACTTTACCAAGACTCGGTCAAATTTATTATAATTTTGATGACTCCAGAACCTTGCAGTGCACACCAATACTTACATGCTACATGATCAACTGTTTCTGATCCTTTCCACACCTTTTCTTTCACAATGCAATCGCATTACCAGTACTAAAGTTTATCTTTAAGTCCAATTCTTTCATTTCACATATTTAATTTAAACAAATCTTGCTTTGTTTTGTTTTGATGTTTGTATATTATCCATTTTATTTTATGTATTTGTTTCATTCTATCATTAATCATTGCATTAGGGTGGTGGTGAGGAAATTTTTAGTGACCGAGCAACATGTATGATACATATAATGGAAGTAGATGTCGATTACCGATGAGGTTATTATTGCACTGGCCCCATAAAAAATAATATAATTTACCTTTGGGACGTTGACAAATGTAAGTGCCCGTAAATGAACAGGAACGTGTTTGCCATTTCCCTTGATCTACTACGCTGTATGTAGATCTCATGCGGACACATTCATTGCTTGTTAACGGTTGTGAAGGCGACCAATTTGAGTACCTGTAATTGAAAAAGAATAAACATAGTGTACTATCGACTTGCTCTTCGAAACCGAGTAAAATTCCTTCAAACATCCTGAAAATGCCCTGCTTTATGCACTTTTTATCGGACAAGGCCTTGATATTATAATATAAGTCCAGGGACCTGTTTTACCAAGAGTTACGATTGATCCAAATCAATCGCACGTTTGCAGTCTCCTATCTCGTATGTACATAGTTGCGATTGATATCAACTCTTTGTAAGACGGGGCCCAGATAGGGAACATCGAAGTAAGACGATCACAACTACTTTTTAAAATGAACTCAAGGGCTAGTTCTGTACCTTATTGTACATTCCCCTAAAAGCCATGTTCGGATTAGGAAGTACGTGATTGTATTGTTCGCACAGTTTAAAAGTTGATGGACAGGGCTGTTGAAATTTCCTAAAGTTGATTTATAGAAAGTAAATGCATTCGTTTCAAAAGATTTGTGTGAAAATGAATAAAGCTATATTTCCTTTGGATACAATCACAGAAGAAATGTGATCATAAAGATAAAAGTTTTACACACAATGCCTTACAAACAAAATTGGCAGACAGTAAAGTTGCTTTGTTAGGACCACTATTTAATTTGTTTGATGTAAAAAGTCAGCTTCAAACCTACTTGTTATCAATGAGATCATCATCATTCTCATCACCACCATTATTAGTATATTGATTTAAGTTGGTTAAGTTCTTCATTCCTCTTTTCATGAATTGATTTTGACTATATAGTTTATTTTGTATAGATAACGTTTTCTCAGAAATTAATACATAAATCTCTATGACGCTTTAGATTGATCAGCAAAGTTCTAATAAGATATCTATCCATCGTATCCTAATAATGAATTTATGAAAAGAGGTGAACAGTGTATCATTATTATCATTATTGTTGTATATTAACTCTGGTTGTGTGTTGCCTATCCATGTATACTCTCCATCACCGTCGTGGTCACGGAGCCCTATCCAGTAGTTATATCCTCCAGTACCTTTCGTTGTGAAAGTGACCAGAAAATCCTGAGAAGTGAAAAAAGGGCAATTGTTTTAAAAAAAAATTATTTACGGAATAACCTTATATATGCATTTTGTAAGTATAGCAAATTTCTTTATAAGTATGACAGCCGAAAAATATTTTATCGTCGGATTTAATTTGGTGGATTAAGCATTCGAGTAGTCATAGAAAAAATAACACTTATATCATACTTCACTTCAACGAAAATTATCTGCATTTACCACGTTCATTTACCTAGGATACACACTGACATACCAAGTATGATAAGATGTTAGGGACTGTAATTATGGTTGTTACCATCATGTTACACCCATGCAAAATAAAATGAGTTTTCGAAAAATATAATGACAACTGAAATGCACATTTGAAAGAGAAAATGAACTTGGTGAAAATGGTTTTAATATCCCAACCAAAATATCCTAGACATTTTGAAAAACAACATATATCTACGTGATTCAGGCTAATATATTTAGCATTTTTAATTAACATGTAACAGCGTGTATACAACGGTTAAACATGGGATGAAGAAGAAAAGAAATATTAGTGATACAAGCATATTGGTAAATAAATATTGAGAAATTTATTTCACTTACAGTTTGTTCATGAGAAGTAATAATAGCGAGATGTCCACCTTGATTTTTACAGCTGGTCCTCGCATAAGGCCAGATCATAAAATTGTTCACGATGCGGTACTGTGAGTCACCATAGTCTAGCCAGCCTGGAGTATTACATATCTGCCCATTGACTGAATATGAGTGTAATAATACTAAGACAAAATGTTGTATCAAAAATTCCTAAACCTCTTCTATGCAATAATATAATTTAAACAATTATTTTACGAAAATTGATAGTAGATGGAATATTGTTTATTTTTTGCTGTAAACAAAAAGATTTAGTTTTGTCATATCGTAGTTTTTTTTGTTTGTGATAATTTTTGTTCATAACAAAATTAAGTTATATATTTGCTGTTATATATATGTTGCAGTCAGTATGAATATTTGATAAATATATTGTTTTCTCTTTTAAAGAAAAATATCATAATTGAATTTGAATTTCTTAAAAAGCTGTAATAAACAAATCTTGAAATCGTGCAAACTTTATTGTATATAATGCAACTAAACAGTTCTGTCTAGTTCAATCAATCGATTTCGTTTCTTGCAATTTAAGTCACACGCTGTCATTTTTTTGTTTAAATGTCATTTTGAAAATGTTCAGAAATATATTTTTGTTGTTGTGTGTCTTTGCATGTATATCATTTGATAGACTGGCATTTATTTGAAGAAAGTAGTATATTTCAAGTTGGTACTGAATGTTGAAGTGAAGAAATGGAGAGAGTGAAGGTCTGGAATGTTCCATTGATGGTAGAGAGTAAATAAATTCAGCTCTGCCAGGGGTTATTGTGCTATCCCAGTATTGTGTTGGTAAAAAGGAAGGTATGACTATATGCACATGTTTCATGTTCTGTAAATAGCGTGTAGACGTTTGTATGGTGACTCAGAAGGGACATCGCTAATCGTGAAATCTCGAATCATTGTTGTGAAATTCACGACGTCACGTATTTCGACGCGAAGTTTTTCCTGAATTAATCTGTCATTGTTTTAGTTGTAACCGAAGGTTGAAGCTGCTTTTCAGCGTAAGGTGGTGAATAATTAATATTCAGGTTTTTCCATAGAAAATGTACATGACTTGCTTATATATGGTGAAGGGATTGCAATTCAAAATAACATGTATAGCTTCATTATTTTATAAGATTCACCATTGTTGTATTTATTACATAGGACATAGAATATTCATACCTTTTTACACCTTAGTTTTGTGTTGTACCCCCCCCCCCCCTCCTCCTCCTCCTCCTCCCTGCTGCGCTGATGCCTGACGGATACACATCACACAAAGCATGTATTGCATGTAAATAGTATAGCGGTTGTATATTTATAATGCGATCTTTACTCTTATCAAATTGGCAATTATTTATATTGATGGACTTTGAGTGGGCTATATCCATCTTCGAAATAAATCGTGGAAAAGTAGTCAAGACGACATGAGTTATAACTAAAAAGCGATTTTGGATGTGTGGATTAAGAGTATTTGGATTGCCATTGACTGACGGGAATACAATGTTTCTTACGGGCTCTCTAGAGCAGAGAATACTTGAATTCTGTTTTGAAAATGATTTTTCTCGTTTGTTTTTAGTCCTTTCTTTTGTAATGACAATTGTACAACATTGTGGTTTCTTTTTAAATGAAATAAAAGTATTTTCGGCTTAAACAAAAATTATAATAAGAAGGTTTATATTTTATTAAAATTGAGATGTGTATCTACTTCATAATGGATATAATGTGCCTAGGTTAGCATATAAACATGCTGGGGAAAACCGAATACAGATGGCTGCAAGGGATTCACTTTGTAAGTGCATTAATGGGGGATATAATAGCTAGGTTCAAGTTCAGGTCCTAATCCCGGTGGAATGAGTTATGTGCGAGGCATTAAAAAAAGAAGGCTAGCGAAGTGTGTGTGAGGGGGGGGGGGTGTAGGTCAATTACAGGACCAAGTTCCAGAGAGTCAAAGAAGGAGAGGAGAGGAGGAGGAGTAGGAGTTAAACAAAAAGTTGTAAGTCTTAAGTTGAAAATCTGAATTAGATGTATTTTGAAGGGTAACCCTAGAGGTTAACTTTTGGTGACAGTTATAGATTTATGCGGGACCTTCTTTATTTCGTTGTTGAAAAATCAGAACTTATTGTATTCTGCTACACCAGGGATAGGTGTATGTGCTTAGACTCAGAATAAGGTGAGGGTATTGCTGTATGGTAAATGACATGTGTATAAGTGCAATTTAATACTTGAGTTACTATGTGACATCAGAACAATGAGAACAATAGTACATATCAAGAAAAATATACGGATCTTGGCAAAATAATTATTGTTACAATATTAATACTACTACTAATAGTAATACTAATGATAATAATGATAATAATAACAATAATACAAATTATGAAAATGTTGTTTCCCCACAGAATCCCTATCAGCATCATGCTGTTCTTTCTTAAAGGGCCCTGTAATTTGTATATCTCAGCAATTGTCAGGTACCCATCTGTACCTGGGTGTTGAGTATTAAATGAGGATTAATATCTTGCCAAAGGACATTAGTGCCGGGTCTTGATTCGAACCCTCAACCTTTGGTTTGAGAGTCAAGTGAATGAACCACTATACCGCGACACCTCCACAAATCAGCTACCTCCAAGACAAATCCACACCTACACAACATACCCTAGATTACTTTGGTTCGCTTGTAGTTACTTGTTAATTAAGGAATAGGTATAGTTGGGAAATGGAGACATGGACACGATGAAGGATCCTATTAAAAAAGGTGATATCAAAGCCAACGGGATCGTAATGAGTGCGGTATAAACTCTCGCATGATGCGAGTATACATGCGTGTATTTACCTTGCCATGTATCTCCGTGAAGGCTGATCATCACCACCAAGATGGCCAACATCTGCATAGACACAGACATGATTCGATGAAGGATGTCCATCATACCATGAAACGAGGCTCATCTAAGATATCGCCCCTCTTGCTTCTGCTTCCTGTATACAGGTAGGTTGATGTTCCTAGATATTGTATTTCTTAACGATGTTTCAAGCAAAGTGAAAGACTTATTCTAATTTTCCACCAAGCTGTCGACCCTAGAATGTCAATTGGTAGGTAGAAGTAGTCAGGTAGTGGTGTTTTCCCACGTACCAATAACCTGAAGCACAGATTGCTTTTCCTCGTCGTAAGTCGAAACTCGAAAAGGTTCACTGTTTTTAATGAGACCAACTTGCTCAAAGTGCAATGAAAGATGTAAATCGTTCGTCACAAGCACGTGAAATGTATTGAAATGCACTTGACTCGTTTCGTGTTACATTGATACTGGCATGATGTCATACTTACATTTGGCTTTGTACGCGTACCTGACACCATTTACCATTCAAATGATACGAATGAGATTACTTGAACTCAAATTCAATGCTTCGGAACTTTGTTCATTGCACGTAAATACATGTTTGATTTGCAAGTCACCCTACTCAACTTGATGCATAATAACTTGTTTATGGATTCTTGCTTTATGTATTACACACAGCTACTATATGTTTACAGTTCTGGGATAGGTGCTTTCAGATCACTGCCGAGCTATTGAACGTGCTTTCCGAGATAACTTCAAGCCGCACAATGTGATCAGCCACTGGTCTAAAATATATAATCACGTAGATTTATGAATTATCGGCAAGGCTTACCATTTAAGCACGTCTATCAACTTATTGGGATGGAAGTAAATTATATTTGTATTGGTCATTATCATTGTATTGTTTAAATATAACAAAACTGATATCCCGAATATAGATGTGAAATATATGCGAACAATATTCCCCAGAAATGTATTCTTGTAATTTGTATTTCATAATGATTTCTATAAGTTTAATAATTGATTTCGATAATGTGGACATAGCTTTACATTTGTTTGCCTAGAATATTCCATTATTATCTCATAACTGTGACTCTCCAAATTACTTCAACAATCTACCAACTATCTAACAGTCATATATTGAACATAGTACCCACTTGATTTTGAAATGAAATGAATCATCGTCTCCAATTCATGCTCAAAATCATTATCATCCCATTCATTATTTCATTCCTAGACCACAACATGTAAACACACATACACCAGGGGGGCGTTTCATGAAACAATTAGTCTGTGGTTTTCACCGACTAATATCATTTTCACCGACAATTCTATTGTCACCGACTATTTTCCAGGCCTCTGATTGGTCAAATTTAGTCAGTGCTAACTAAATTGTCGGTGAAAATGATATTAGTCCGTGAAAACAACTGACTATGTTTCATGAAACGCCCCCCTGGTCTACAAGTTTTGTTCTTTCAGATCCTTTCACATACAGATCCAAAGGTCTCGACGGAAATCGACAATATTTCATTCTTGAATGTCTACAATTTTGAAGAAGTGGAAACAAATGAAACTGGCCTCAGAAAGAATGTATGAATATGCATACATTATTGACGTCAGATGATTTATGCCTTTGCTGGTACACGTTAATACTATAACTCATCTGTACCTACGTGATAGTCATCAAACTTTTTCTTTTTTTTCATTTTCTTCTCTCCCTTTATTATTTTCACGATTGCTTTGATTGCACAAGTTTTGTTATCATGTTTATTTTGTCATGTTTTTAATTCGAGGACCAAGATTTTCATTTTCCAGTGATATTGTAATCCCAATTAAATATATCTGAATAAATGAATGATTAAAAAATTCACAATCGGAAAATGTTTCTGTGAGTCCAACATCGCACCCTAAAAAGTGATCAGCACTATATGTATGTATATATCGGAGACCAGAACATACCCTATGAATAACATATTTTTTAAACGTAAAATAATTCCACAAAATGTTGGTAGTAAGTCCACTACCTAACGTTCATACGCAAAGTTTTCATAGAGAGTCTCCTCTTCTGTTGTATTTTATAGTTGCCCAGAAGGGACATCACGAATCGTGACATCGCGAATCTAATTTAATTCTGGTCTCCACCACACCAACGCAATGCGACCTCCACCACACCAACACAATGCGACCTCCCACTACTTATTAGCTGCCAGCCGAAGATGGCATGTTCCTTAAACTAGGACAACCGGCGAAAAAATGTTTGGCTGGGCTTGTGAGCATAATTATGAGTTCGTTGAAAACGCCATCTTCGGCGGCTTGAGTCAAGTGCAGTGTAGGGTATATAAAGGACCGGCCAGATTCTGGACTTAAATTTTTGTCGTGAAATTGTCGACGAAATATATTCGTCAGGCATCAGCGCACCCATCGCTACCCATTAAAATGGGCATGATGGATAAAAGAGGGGAGGAGGAGGGGGGGGGGGGGGTAAACAACAGAACCTATCTCTTTCTTTGTATTAAATTTTTTCCCTTTTCCGCCCATATGCACCCCATCAGCTGAATTTTCATCGGGACCTAATTTATTATATTTTGTATTTATCTAATCGTAAACCGCAATATTCTCCAAATCTAGCTGTAATCATGTATTCGCTTATGGCGGGCTAAACAGGCCAATATTCGAACACCTATACGACTATACGTCTCTCCAGTCACCGGATAGACGTATAGTCGTATAGTTGTACGAATATTGGCCTCATCTTTAGTAAATACTTCATATCTATCAAGGGTTTTGAGGACGGACTCACAAGATTCAAGAACCGTTTCTGATCAAGGATGATTACCATTACTCTATATCGTCTCTTGTGATTTACGAATCAATAAATAGTGACGTCTTCTCTAATTAGCTTTATACGTCAACTTTGAATTCAAGCGATTCACGAGTAATTTAAGTAAAGTAGTTATTAAGTCACTAATGATCATGAGTTGCCATTAGTGTAGACTTTCAAGAAGGCGTGATTAAAATGGAATACAACACCAGAATTTACACCCCTTATCTTCATGGTACTGACAATGTCCGTTTTTCGAGTCCACTCCGCCAGGCATCCATACATGTTGTTCTGAATGGGGTCTATTCGCTATTCATAAGGACCGCTATTCATAAGGTCCGCTATTCATAAGGACCCCTATTCATAACGTGTAAATTCCCGTACTTCCTGGTCTGCTATTCATAATGGTAAAAGAGGGTCACTATTCATAAAGAAATAAGGTTCGTTAATCATAAGGACCGCTATTCATAACGTGAGATGAGGGTCGCTATTCAAAATTCATATTAAGGGTCATTAATCATAAGGACCGCTATTCATAATATGAAATCAGGGTCGCTATTCATAATACGACGAGAGGGTCGCTATTCATAATACAAAATAAGGTTCATTACTTATAAGGGTCGCTATTCATAACACGGGAAGAGGGTCGCTATTCATAATAGGAGTAAGGGGTCGCTATTCATAATAGGAGAAGAGGGTCGCTATTCATAATAGGAAATGAGGTTCGCTATTCATAATAGGAGAAGAGGATCGCTTTTCATAATAGGAGAAGAGGGTCGCTATTCATAATAGGAGAAGAGGGTAGCTATTCATAATAGGAGTAAGGGGTCACTTTTCATAATAGGAGAAGAGGGTCGCTATTCATAATAGGAGTAAGGGGTCGCTATTCATAATACGAAATGAGGTTCGCTATTCATAATAGGAGAAGAGGGTCGCTATTCATAATAGGAGTAGATGGTCGCTATTCATGATACGAAATGAGGGTCGCTATTCATAATAGGAGAAGAGGGTCGCTATTCATAATAGGAGAAGAGGGTCGCTATTCATAATAGGAGTAAGGGGTCGCTATTCATAATACGAAATGAGGTTCGCTATTCATAATAGGAGAAGAGGGTCGCTATTCATAATAGGAGTAGATGGTCGCTATTCATGATACGAAATGAGGGTCGCTATTCATAATACGAAATGAATAGCGACCCCCTACTCCTATTATGAATAGCGAACCTCATTTCGTATTATGAATAGCGACCCTCTTCTCCTATTATGAATAGCGACCCTCTTCTCCTATTATGAAAAGCGACTCTCATTTCGTATTATGAATGGCGACCCTCTTCTACTATTATGAATAGCGACCCCTACTCCTATTATGAATAGCGACCCTCTTCTCCTATTATGAATAGCGACCCTCATGTCGTACAATGAATAGCGACCCTCTACTCCTATTATGAATAGCGACCCTCTTCTCCTATTATGAATAGCGACCCTTTTCATCGATTATGAATAATGGCCCTGATGAATAATGACCCTTATGAATAGCGACCCTTATTTTGTATTATGAATAGCGACCCCCATTTCGTATTATGAATAGCGACCCTCATTTCGTATTATGAATAGCGACCCTCTTTCTGTGTTATGAATACCGACCCTTTTGTAATATTATGAATAGGGACCCTTATGAATAACGACCCCGATTTCGTATTATGAATAGCGACCCTCTTCTAATGTTATGAATACCGACCCTCTTCTTTGAATATGAATAGCGGTCCTTATGAATAATGACCCTTATGAATAATGACCCTTTTCTCCAATCATGAAAAGCGGACCTTATGAATAGCGGTCCTTATGAATAGCGACATTGACCCGTTCTGAATGATTCTGCTAGGATTATTTTGAGACTCACCAAATATATTTGTCAAACTGCAATTATTCATGCAATCATATCACTAAAATATTTCTTCACTGTGATATGATGTGAATTTTATATTTTGGTTTAGGAATAACACAAGCTATTTCACAACAGAATTATACATGTTAATGAAGTGTACAAAATAAACATTATGTGAACCAAATATTAAAAAACATGCAAACAAATACAAACAAAATATGGTAAATAAAGAGGTCTATCATGTTCAAAGAGGAAAGGATACGTAAAACAATACCGGTATATGATTATCATGATTACATACATTAAAATACAAGACATAATATTAATTGAAGGTATTGCTTTTTCAAACTAGTAGTAAAGCACCCTTATCAGGTATTTGTATTTTGAAAAGCACTACTCTTTATTACGATCAATATTCCTCAATGCGAATGGACTACGATCGCAAAATGCTCTTTTTTTCTGACCGAAGGCGGAAATAGACTCACAAGGACGGTGAAATTGTAAATTCGTTTTGGTAACTGTTTCCGTGGCAGGAGGTGGCTTAATAAAGGGAAATATCGGGAAAAGTATCATCTCTTGAAAAAAATGTTCATTATGTTAAACAAAAAAGTATAATTAATTTTGTAATATCAATATATTTCAAGTGTTTTTCTTTGTAATCAATATAATTTTGTGTTTCTTATGTACGTATTATTCAATTAATAAATGATGGAAAAGAGAGAAAAAAAATATCGGTGAAATCTATATTGGAAAAATAATTTATGGTTCTGGAAATATCTTCGCTCAACCTAATTAAGTCACTTTAATGATTAAATGTGTGCATATCTCAATATATTGACGAGAAAAAGTAATTGTGAAAAAATGCATGTAGTTATAAGATAGTTAATTGATATTATGTTCTGTATTTTAAGGTATATAATCATGATAATCATATGCCGGTATTGTTTTATGTATCATTTCCTCTTTGAACATGATAGACCTGGTTATAAACCATGCTTATTTTGCAGTTGTGTGTATTCCTTCTAATATTTGGTTCAAATAATATATATTTTGTAAATTTTATTTTCATGTATAATTCTGCTGAGAAATGGCATTTGTTATTCCTAAACCAATGGAAAAAGATTTCCTGTTAAAATAACAGATAATGCTGTGACCCCATTCCATTTTCAGAAGACTTGCTCATTCTTTAAATATACTTGCAATTTTTCTTAGATAAATGTGAATGAATAAAGATATTTAACTTTGAACAGTAATGGTTTTAAAGCGATATTCAGACATAGAATCTGCTTACTATTCAATGTACAAAAGATATACACGTAAATATGTCTACTCAAGATCCCAATGTATTCAAGGCTCATGTGCAACATCATATTCAATAGAATTATTTCATTTCATGTACATGAAAATAGCTGTCATCACGTTGCTAGTATGATACTTACCTTATTGTACGCAAGGAATTAGTGAAATTTAGGGAACTCCCTGTGCGTGCACCTATTTACCCTAAAGTTCCTATTCACCTGTAAAGTTAAAAGTAAGTATCAAATTGGCAATTAGAAAACAACTATTTTCGTGAATAAGGCGTATTTTGGTGTTTCTGACAGAGCCAACATCGTGAATTCGTGCGAGAGGTTCGCATTTTAGCAATGTAAATCAAATGTTTCTAGTTAGCTCTTTATCATCAGGAAGACGTGGAAAGTAAGCACATAGCTATCTCTCCATTATCAATTTTTCAAATATTTGGTTAAATTCTTGACCGATCCCAAATTGCCTTGTATGCGAAGAAAGTGGAAAAAAAAGGTACTAGCGAACTCCGAAGCCAGAGTGCAAGCTTCGTCGGGTGCAGAAATGAGTGATTATGAATGTGTTTACGTTTTGTTTACATCATTCTCCACGCAGGAGTGTGGCTGTCAATTAAGGCTAGTTGATATAAATACCATATTTCGTATTATCACCTATTTAACCCTTTTAGGCTACATCTTACAATACAGATACAATTGGTGCAGCGTGGCATCTCTCGCTCCAGACCACCAGTCAAACCACTCCATTCACTATTACAGGATAGGAAAGCATCCCCACCCTATCGGGCATCGCGCTCCTCGGCTTTTGATTGGCTACACTACAGTCATCTAATCAAATCACATCATAATTCACGTTAAAAATTAAAAAAAGATATAATTTCCGAGTCAATTTAAGTCCGTGTTTCAGAAGATAGTAGGTACTATACAAATATTCAGATTGCTACTCACCTTATGACTTCAAAACCATTCCAGTGATTAGGAGAACGCAAGCAGTGAAACAAGGGGATGGCATCTTCCTATATTCTTCTGAAGTATTCAAATGTGCTAGATCACAGCTGTGTATTTGTACGATCAACGTGTACATACAAATCCAGTTACATGAGAAGTTGCTAAAGTGAAGCAATGTCAGTTCATATGTCTTCCTAAAGTCAGAAAAACGCATAAAACGTTTGAATATTAGATTTTGTGAGGGCCTATAAACAATTGAAGTCGGATCCGCTTTGAGACCCGTTCTTCCAAAGTGACCTGGAATTATTCTCCTTCTTTTCCTTCTTCTGCTTCTTATCCTTCTCCTTATATAATTCTTCCACTTCTTTTTCTTCTTCTCCTTATAAAATTGTTCTTGTTCTCCTTAATACTTCTTCTTGTTCTCCTCCTTCTTCTTTTCCTTCGTCTCTTTCTTCTCCTTCTCCTCCTTCTCATTCTGCGAATGTTCTCCTTCTTCTCTTATCAATTTCTTCTCCTTCTTCTTCTTCTTTTTCTCCTTCTTCTTCTTCTTCTTCTTCTATGTCATTCGAAATTTCGCTCTAAAGGATATTATTGCAAGCTCTTCTATTTATTTTTCTTCCTGGATTTTTAAGCTTCCGGCCGATTTATTTTTCCTGCTATTTATTATTTACACAGTACTCATAGTAGCAAGTGTTTCGAAGTTGGAAAAGTGTGTTAATTTTATTCATAGATGGATGCTTAATAATAATCTTAAGCTAACGTTAGTAATAGTGCATTTTTGGTTATATTAGAACTTCACAACAGATCTCAAAAATAAGCATTGACGGTGTAACAGTTTGATCCTCCAACGTGAAACCCTCTGTTACAGCAAGGAATTAAGGAGTATACTTTGATACTAATTTGAACATGGAAACACATGTTAAAAATATATGCAAATCAATATTCTATCTTCTGTACAGTCTCAGACGTATCCGCAAGTATTTTGATCAAGAAAGTATGAAATTGGTTGTACATGCTCTCATCAGAAGTAAGCTTGATTTTTGTAATGGGTTGCAGTTTGGAATGCTTGATTCTCTGATAGCTAAGTTACAAAGAGTCCAAAATGCGTGTACAAGACTTGTCTATCGTCGGTCAAAATTCACTTCAACCGCACCTCTACTGAGAGAGCTCCACTGGTTGCCAGTCCGTCAAAGAACTTCATTCAAAATGTTGTTAATTGTTTATAAATCATTGAGTAGTCAAGCTCCTAGTTACATAACATAATTACTTCAACTCAAAGACCAGTCACACAGTTGTAGCCTGCGCAGTTCCACAGATAAATTATTGTTACAGATTCCCCATGGCAAAACTAAAGTAACTCTCGCGGACCGTGCTTTTGCTGGCCCCAAACTATGGAATAGCTTGCCAATAGAAATACGAAGCACTCCATCTCTCAATGTCTTCAAATCCAATTTCAAAACATATTTGTTCAATTGAGAGATCTTATTTTGTAGAATTTAGTAAAAAGGAGCTCTTAACCAGCGCAGCTGAATATATTTTGTATAAAAGCTGCGCTATATAAATTTATTATTATTATTTAATTTATTATTATTATTATTATTATTATTATAGCCATAGAATCAGAGGCGGCGGACCCGGGGGGGGGGGGGGGCAGGGGGGGGGGGCACAGTGCTCCCCCACTTTTTCAAGTACCCAAAAAGTGCCCCTTTTTCCATGGGAAAAGTGCCCCTTTATCTTTGTAAGAAGCGCCCCTTTTTACATAAAAAGTGCCCCTATTACTTTGATATGTGCCCCTGTTAATTTTTAAAAGTGCCCCCTCTCCTTCCACCTCTGATATGTGCCCCTTTTATTTTGACACGTACCTCTTTTCCCAGACAAGTTCCCAGTTTCCTTTGCAATAAGTGTCTATTTTCCATTCTCATAAGTGCCCTTTTTAATCTATAGTAAGTGCCTCTTTTCGGATACGAGAAGCGCCCCTTTTCACTTTTGTTAAGCGCCTCCTTCACCTTTGATAATTGCCCTATTCAAATCTTAGAGGCGCCCCTTTTACTTTGACAATTGCCCCTTTTCCTTTGTAAGAAGTGCCCCCTTCCCTTTTAATAACTACCTCTTTTTAACTCCGATAAGCGCACCTTATATTTTCACATGTGCCCCCTTTCCTTTCTAACAAGTGCCCCTTTCCCTTATGAAAAGTGCCCCCATTTAACAAAGAGCCCTTCGCCTTTACATAAATGCCCCTTTTCACCTATGAAAATAGTCCTTTTTCATTCTCCTACTAGTGCTCCTTTTCATGTCTGGTAAATGACCCTATTCAATTCTGAGAGACAATAGTTTTACTTTGACAAGTGCCCCCTTTTCCTTCTGATAAGTGCTCTTTTTCCTTCATAATTTCCGCTTTTCATAAAAGCCCCCTTTCACCTCCAATAAATGCCCCTATCAAAATCTGATCGGTGCTCCTTTTCTTTCAACAAATGCGCATTTCCCTTTATTATTAGTGCCCCTTTTTCATTCTCATAAGTGCTTCTTTCATATATGGTGTTTGCCCCTTTTCAGGTGCGATAAGTGCCCCTTTTCACCTCTGATAATTAACCTTTTTTAACAATGATACGTGCCTCTTTTCCTTTCTTATGAGGAACCTATCCCTTTTTCATAAATGCCCCTATCAAAATCTGATGGTTGCCTCTTTTCCGTCGACAAATGCCCAATTTCCATTCTCATAAGTGCCTTTTCATCCTTGGTGAGTGCCTAATTTTCACCTCTGATAATAACCCTTTGTACTTTGACACGTGCTCCTTTTATTTTCTTATAAGTGTTTTAATCCTTCGATAAGTGTCCCCCTTTCCTCTCATCATTAAACGTGCCCCTAATTTCAAGCGACTAAGAGCAATATCTCCCAAAGGTCGCTCGCTACGCTCGCTCACATTTATAGATGTTATAATTATGTTACTTATTAAAGGTCTTTTCAGTTTGCTGTTATGAAAATGTGCTTATTTATAACCCGATGAGGATTGTTTTTTCCTCCTTATAAGATGTAGTTTTCGCACTGTGACCTCACAAATCTTATATTTTTCCTCGCTCGCAAATGATTTTTTCGACCATCACACCCATCTGCAAGGTATGATGCTTTAAAAAGCAATATTTTATACGATGTATAAAGAGAAACAAATATTGAAATCATCCCTGATACTGTATCAAATTTTAGGGGTATATACCAATGTCTATAAATTGTTTATTTTCGCTTTGAGATTTCCCTTTGTAGATGCCCTTTTTTTCCCAGAAAGTGCCCTTTTTTGTTGGTGCCCCCCCACTTTGGAAGTCGCTCCGCCGCCTCTGCTTAGAATCATCATAACTTGAGGATTAATGTGATATGAATAATAATTATAACGTTCGTAGACCTATGATTTTATAAATTTGCATTCAATCATATACAAACTAAAATAACTATAGGCCTGCATTTAATTAATTTTTAAATAAGTTATTGTAATCTAAAAGGCTGTAAGTATTGCTGCATCGTCTAATAAAAAAGCAGGTTCATGAGACTAATTGTATTTGATACGAGTCTGTAAATTTATTATACACATGATACATACATACTTGATTATATTAAGCTTAATTGATATTACATTTAATTAATTACTTTTTAAACAATTTGATATGTGTCGGGGCCGGGGCCACCATCAACTCACCACACGCATTGGAAATCATCAATCTCAAGATTTATTTAACTTTATTTTGAAGTTCAGGTCCTGTTTGCATTATAAGAAATTATGTTCTGGAAAATTATTCCCTCGCCTCCCCCCCCCCTCCCCTGGCACTCAAGAGGGGGGGGGGAGTGCGGTTTTTCAAAACAAATAGTGCCAACTCCCCCCCCCCCCACTGTGCGAATTATCGGCCGACGCGATTTTCGACGCTAAATATTTTCTCATGAATTGGGCCCCCTCCCCTGCCGCCGGCTGTATCCGCCCCTGATCAATACCACGGCATAAATCTACGTTTAACACATCTACAGTTGGATCATTTGATTCTTGATTGATATAGGTCCTAGAAAAATATACTTTGATTATCCTAATCAGATATAACTAACCAATCTTGTTAAAGAAAATGCAAAGGTTCGCAAAGCATCTCGAAGTGATATAGGATATTCTCATGCCAATACCAAATTATTCGGCAAACATAATATCTGCATACTATAGGGCTATACTTTGTTTGTAATATAATACTGTAATAACTGCATATAAACTAATAGGTACATATTTTCAAATTTTAGATATAAACGATTAGTAGGCTATTCAAAATGTATTTTTATCATAATCTACAAAACGGCATAACATGAAGTATAGTAAGTTTGGCTATATTTTTAAAATATGTTTTTGTATTATTAAAAAAAATTATATTTCTTGTTATTTTATTATTTTTAAAATGCAAATATACTTTTGATCATTGACTAATTTGAGAGAGAGCATATTTACAAACAATGATACAATCAGCGGTTGCAGTTCAATGATGCGTAGTTATTTTATCTAATTTTTTAATGCACTATGTTGTCTTAACTTGTGTTATGGTAAATCAAACTGTACATAACCTAAATGGTTTTATGATTATCATGATTATGTAAATATCGGGCAGTACTAAAATCTTACAAGTAAATTCAGTACAACACAATTTTTAAACCAATGTTTAGAATTAGCAATAGAGTCGGATCGAATCGAGTAATTTTGCATTTTATTGAATTCTGGGTAGGTTATATTAATGTATTTGAAAAAATATTTGCTAGAGACAGATATTTCGAATATTATACGTAACAGTAATCAGAAACTTAACTCAGTACACAAATGGCAGATATCACACCTACTCTGTATCATGTTTATCTTTGATTAAAATGTCGGAAAATTTTGCCTCTGAAGTATTATGACGCACTTTTCAAATTCTATGGAAATTTATTCTTGTAATTTGAATTTCACAATGATTTCTATAAGTTTAATAATTGATTTCAATAATGTACACATAGCTCTTCATGTGTTTGTTTAGATATGTTCCATTATAGTCTAATAACTGTGATGCCCCAAATTGCTTCAACAATCTACCAAATAACTAAAAGTGATATATTGAACATTATCTACTTGATTTTGAAATGAAATGACTCATCGTCTCCAATTTATTCTCAAAAGCATTATCATACCACTCATGATTTCATTCCTAGAGCAGAAAATGTAACTCTACATGCCCCAGGTCTACAAGTTTTGTTATTTCAGATCCATTCACATGCAGATCCTAAGATTAAGACCAAAAAAATAAAAAAATTGCATTATTTTATTATTGAATATGATACATTTTGGAGAAGTGGAAACAAATGAAGCTAGCCTCAGAAAAAATGAATTTAATATGAATAAATTATTGACGCCAGATGATTTATGCCTTTGCTGGTACTCATCTGTACCTACGTGATAGTCATCAAACTTTCACCTTTTTTTCATTTTCTTCTATTCTTATATTATTTTCATGATTGTTTTTATTGTACAAGTTCCTTTTATCATGTTTATTTTGTCATGTTTACAATGCGAAGACTAAGATTGTCATTTTTCAGTGATCTTGTCATCCCGATTAGATATATCTGAATAAATGAATGAATGACAAACACACCATCGGAAATTCGGATTTTTTTTTTGTGGTAAATTCAACATTGCACCCTAAAAAGTCATCAGTATTATATATATATATATATATATATATATATATATATATATATCAAAAGCATCCAAAAGGTCCACTTACTTATTTGAAAAGGAATTATTTCAATTATTTTATATCAACAGATTCAGAATAACGTGAGTAGATATTGTAAATGAAAACGAAGGAAGAGGAGCACAGGACGACGAAAAGGGAGTCATGATAGTTTCTGACAACTTTTCGCAATGGTATTTAAATTGGATACATGAGAGGAAACGCCCAAGTCCATCAGCATAGGTTTTCATTCAGTTATTAAGATAAACTTTATTATTTCACGATAAATTTTAAAGCATGGTTCCATCTTCACGGAATAATTGATACATGGACATGAATATTTAATAAGTCAAGCCTCAAAATATTTTGTCTCTCAACTTTTTTTTCTTGATAACTCAAAATCATTGTGATTGACTTGGATCTTTCTTCTCCTCATGTATTCAATTCTTAATCAGAATATTAAGACTCTTAAATTTATTTAAAACAAAAATCATATCACTTTTTAGAAGCCTGGCACGTTGAAGTAATCTCTCTTAATCAGGTTTCTAAAGATCTTCATAGGTATGAGGGTCGGCAGTATCGTCGTTATTACGATCTTGGTAGGTGTTGGGTTCAGTACGCAGGTCTTGGTAGGTATGAACGTCTGTCTGTGACTGATCAAATACAGGGTTCTCATACTGTGGAGATGAATCGGACTTTTTCCCTTCAGACTTAGTAGTGGCTGATTCATTGCTGAAAGTTAATATTATGAAAGCACAGATATATTGCATCGAATAAACAGATGAAACAATAACAAATAAAGTCCAACTACAATATACAAATGATGCACAGGTTTGAGTGCGTCGGTAGGGATTGTGTGCACAAGGTACCTTTGAATGGTTTTAGACCAAATTCAAAGGTACTGCGTGCACACAATTCCACCGACCCACGAATTACACCTGTGCATCATCTGTTTTATAAGATGGGGCCCCAAAAATTGTCAAAAAGGCAAAATGTTGTTATTTTACAGATTTACCGGATGCATGGCAAAATCATGCGTCTGGTAATTACCGGACGCATTATTTTTTTAACCGGACGCATGATTTTTTTTACCGGACGCATTTTTTTTTCAACTTATCATGAAATAAAAAAGAAAAAAAAAAATTGTCAGTGCACATTTGTTTAAAATTATATATTTTTTTATATTTTTTAAAACAGATTATAATTATCAAAAAACACGAAAAACAAATAACTATCACCCCCCAAAAAATATTAAACAAATTATTAACAAAAAAAAATCATAACAAATAAAAAAATACAAAAAAAAAAAAAATACAACAAAAAAGAATTATTAAAAAAAAAAGAATATCGGTCGTATGGATCGCCGATATCGCGTGCATCCAGTAAAAATAATTACATGGTAATTGAACAATCAGATTGCAGTGATTCTTCTACCAATCTTATAATAATTTTAAGAATAAAAAACAATCATAATTCAGCTTTTATTTTCATGACCATACGGTTTTATCATCTTGCGTGGAGGAGTTCGATGAGAATGGACTAATAAGGTGGACAAGTTAAGTACAAGGTATCTCTCTAACCTTCTTCGCTTGTAAAAGATGATGATGATGAGAACTATAACGATAACAATCACAACAATAGCACCAACAGCGCTTCCTACGACAGTTGCTATGGAGCTTGAAGGACCTCCAGCTGAAGTTGATTTTGGTGGAGAAGAGGTAGTAGGTGAAGAGGATGGTGTGGTACCTAGGATGTTAGTGAAAAGAAATGACAGTAGTTAGAAATAACAAGGTAGCATCACAGTTAAAAGATAACTAGAAAATAAATCATATACTAGAATCGAAATACATAGCATCAGTTGATAGATACATGGTAAATAAATCAGGTACTAGAATATGATCATAATGACTAATGGCATGTGAACAGACCGGTCCCGGTACCAGGTAAAAATGTCAGAGGTAAAAATATCAGAGGTACAATTGTCAGAGGTAAAGATATCAGAGGTACAATTGCCAGAGGTAAAAATGTCAGAGGTAAAAATATCAGAGGTACAATTGTCAGAGGTAAAAATGTCAGAGGTAAAAATATCAGAGGTACAATTGTCAGAGGTAAAAATGTCAGAGGTAAAAATGTCAGAGGTAAAAAAAGTCAGAGGTAAAAATATCAGAGGTACAATTGTCAGAGGTAAAAAAGTCAGAGGTAAAAATGTCAGAGGTAAAAATATCAGAGGTACAATTGTCAGAGGTAAAAATGTCAGAGGTAAAAATGTCAGAGGTAAAAAAAGTCAGAGGTAAAAATATCAGAGGTACAATTGTCAGAGGTAAAAAAGTCAGAGGTAAAAATGTCAGAGGTAAAAATATCAGAGGTACAATTGTCAGAGGTAAAAATGTCAGAGGTAAAAATGTCAGAGGTAAAAAAAGTCAGAGGTAAAAATATCAGAGGTACAATTGTCAGAGGTAAAAATGTCAGAGGTAAAAATGTCAGAGGTAAAAATGTCAGAGGTAAAAAAAGTCAGAGGTAAAAATATCAGAGGTACAATTGTCAGAGGTAAAAAAGTCAGAGGTAAAAATGTCAGAGGTAAAAATATCAGAGGTACAATTGTCAGAGGTAAAAATGTCAGAGGTAAAAATGTCAGAGGTAAAAAAAGTCAGAGGTAAAAATATCAGAGGTACAATTGTCAGAGGTAAAAATGTCAGAGGTAAAAATGTCAGAGGTAAAAATATCAGAGGTACAATTGTCAGAGGTAAAGATATCAGAGGTACAATTGTCAGAGGTAAAAATGTCAGAGGTAAAAATATCAGAGGTACAATTGTCAGAGGTAAAAATGTCAGAGGTAAAAATATCAGAGGTACAATTGTCAGAGGTAAAAAAGTCAGAGGTAAAAATGTCAGAGGTAAAAAAGTCAGAGGTACAATTGTCAGAGGTAAAAATGTCAGAGGTGAAAATGTCAGAGGTAAAAATGTCAGAGGTAAGGATGTCAGAGGTAAAAATTTCAGACGGAAAAATGCAGAGGAAAAAAAGTCATAGGTATAAATGTCAGAGGTAAAAATAACAGAGGTACAATTGTCAGAGGTAAAAATGTCAGAGGTGAAAATGTCAGAGGTACAATAATTGTCAGAGGTAAAAATTTCAGAGGTGAAAATGTCAGAGGTAAAAATGTCAGACGTAAAAGTGTCAGAGGAAAAAAAGTCAGAGGTATAAAAATAATATCCTATGTTAATAGCGTGGGAATATTTGATGCTCATTGATATTCTCCCAGACTATTTATACCGCAATAGTAATCAACGATAAAATTTTTGCACATTATTGTAGAACGATGTAGCTAACCGAACCTCTGCACAGCGCGCGCTTCTCTGGTTTTTGAAAATGCGGTTAGCATTTGATGTAATATGGGCAGCTTTCTTCTTTGTATCAGAGTATCAAAGTATCAAGGCCACAGGGAATTGTTGGAAATATGCAATTGCAATATTTAACGAATTCCCATTCGACACAAGCTCTATCTGTTGAGCTAGGGGTATGTCATCAATTTAGAACAATTGTGAACCCCTACTGGATCTATTAAATTTGCTATTTCTTGTCATCAGAACCATTTGGAGGTATGTTAAACCTTATACTTACCTTTGGAGTTAGAGAACGAATATATATATATGTTTGTGGTTCTTGGGGCCCTCTTGTTGAGCCACCATGAAGGCCATATATACGACTCGGACAACGTTGCATTTCCTGCCGCTAAGGATAATTCTTGCCACATTTTGGTTAAATTTTGACCATGGGTTTTGAAGAATAGATGAAACAAGTATGTTTCCTTTGCCGCCCCTACCTATAACCCTCTCATACTCTAAGGATGATTCCTGTCAAATTTGGTTAATATCTGACCATGCGTTTTCAAGAAGAAGATGTAAATGTAAAAGGTTACAAAATGATTATTATGGTAGAAGTATTCGGGTAAAAAATAGGGCTTTAGGGAGCAACAAGAGTGAATATTTTATTTGTTTTTTTAAGGCTTGAAAGATGTACTCTGTGATTCATGGCCTTGGCGTATAAAATGACTTTCCGTTATGAAGATATGATCATGGGTTTATTTTCAGAAAACTTCACAAAATGGCGCCTGGATGACGTCATGAAAAACTGATAACCTTGAAAATGTTCCTGTAACGTCTTATGACATTGACCTATGACTGTGCCAAAGAAAGAAATTTACTGTACTGATTTTGAGTTATAGCTCTGCACAAAAAAGGAGTAGAAATAAAAAATAAAGAATAAAGAACGAGATAGGAATTCGTCACTGAAGACGAAGGAGGGGGTCTGTCTCTATTTTTCTCCAAAGGATCTATGTTGTTAACGGTAAGATGGGGAGAGAGAGAGAGAGAGAGGGAGAGATATGGTAGTAGATAGATAAAGAGGAGGAGAGAGGAAAACGTGGTATAGTCATGTAAAACATAAATAAGCTGGACAGAGGGATAAAAGAGGAATCAGAATCAGAAGGCAGGACAGTAAGGAAGATGATAGGGGAGAAATAAGAATACAAGGAGCAAAGGGTAGGGATAGAAAAAATTAAGGAACATCCAAAGAAATAAAAGAGGGAGAACGAAAGACAGAGGCGGGAAAGTGAGAGGTTGAGATAGTAAGAGAGGAGAGAGGCAGAGACAAAGGATGACAGAGCAATAGAAGGAGAGGGAGAGGGTGAGAGAGTAAAGAGAGAGAGGGAGAGAGAGATGCGGAGACAGAGCAATTTAAGGAGAGGGGCAGAGAGGGGAAGTGAAACAGAGATACAATAGAGAACGATGAAATGTTTATTTCCTGCATAAATATAATTGAATATTTACTATATGGGGAAAGCGAGAAGTATAGACATGAAAACAATCCGTGGGAGAGACGTATTTGATATTTTATAAAAGTTTGTGTGAATTACAGCATCCGTCTGCACATATTACATGTTGTTGTTGTTGTTTTTCTTCTTCTAAGCGCATATAGATGCTACAGCGGTGATAACAGCTATAAAAGTAATGAATAATTTCATTATTATTTTGTAATTTGGTAGGAAATTATTCAAAAGCTTCTAAAACATGTTATGGTGATTAGCATGAATTTATAAGAATAATAATATCAAAGGATAACATATTTTGTAAGTTTCCATGACCTGCTGACTGCTCTGCCTTTCGCGGTGTAAGATATATTGATATCCTCTATAACTATGTTTTGTTAAACTAAATAATCATTTATTTTAACATATTTGAAGCTTACACCCAGTAAACAAGATCGATTGATCGATTTGTAATTGAAAAAAAAAGTCTGAACAAATCTTGGAACCAGTGAGACTTTAACCTGCAATCACAACATTCACCTTTTTCAAAGGAATAAAGTCAATGCAAATGGTAATGTCACTCAATGAATTTGAAGTCTCAAACGTACTATTTAAACAAAATGTCATGAAATTAGTCTACTTGTTGTTTATAAGAAGTCTATTAGCTTTAAACCATTTAGAAACTTTACACAAATCAAACTTAGCATTTTGTGTTCTAAATCTAAACCATTGGATTGGGTATAGAATAATGTATCATCTGCATACATTGTAAATTCAAATTTGTCAGAGGATTTAATTATATCATTGACAAATAATAAGAGGCCTAGGATAGATCCTTGGGGCACACAATTCTTAACAAGGGAACGACCAGAAGAATATTAATTAAATACAGTATATTGATAGCGATTATGTAAATAACTCTAAAACCAGTGAAGTGTTAAACCCCTTACACCATAGTAATTAAGCTTATATGAAAGTATGTCATGATTCACAATATCAAAAGCTTTGGAAAGATCCATGAAATGCCTATTCCAAAATTATTATTTTTTATGGCTGTAATTATTTTGTACTGTAAATCTATCAAAGAATGCAGTGTTGCATGATTTGAGCGGAATCCATATCGATTGTTGATAATATAATTATTGCTACTCAGGTAAGAATAAAGACGTTTGTGTATACATTTTTCTAGTATTTTTGACAGAGAAGGTAAAATTGAAATAGGCCTGTAATATTCAAAAGCATTACGATCATCTTTTTTATAAACTGGAACGATTCTAGCGATCTTTAGTTTGTCTGGAACAATTCCGGTAGCCAAGGATTGATTAAAAATATGTGTTACTGGTTTGACAATTGTATTGATAATTCTTTTTAAAATGACAGAGCTAATGGAATCAAATCCACATGAGTTGGTATTTTTTTTACAATTTTCAATAACTTCACTTTCATTTATAGATAATAATAATAATAATAATATTTAATTTAGATATAAAGAGACAGCACTAGGATTTGTCATATAATCTTTAAAATCTGAGGAAACAAAACTATCATCTTCGAGCAATGAAGTAATTGCTTTGGTACATGCGTTAATGAAATGATTATTAAATTCATTTGCAATTTGTTGTGGATCATCTACACATTATTTTATCATCATGTTTATAATACCTGGGAAGAGAACTTGTTGATTTTCTCAGTAAATTATTCAAAACAGACCATGTGCCCTTAACATTATTGAGCATACATGTATCCTTCAATTTGTTAGAATAATACAATTTTTTTAGCATGTCGTAGAATCTGGTTCACTTTGTTCCTGTAGGCCTTGCATTTATTATCATGAGAAGAAGAACGATCATTGAAAAAAACTGTGTGAAGCCTATTTTTTTCTTCTAATATAGCATAAAAGTTCTGGCGTAATCCAGATAAGTGATTTCTTTACTTTACGTTTAATATATGGTAAGTGTTTATCGAATGCATTACACGGATAGTTGAGTTCTGTTGCAGAGGGCGCTACAAAAAATATTTATTTGTTTTGTGAGATAACAAAAAAACTGAGTGTCAAATTTGAAAGAACATAATATTTAAATGACAAAATCATCTTTGTTTGATCAAAATCGGTTCAGAGACAGCTGAAATATAACGATTTCTAATACTTGTGTACCACCACAAATATTAGATATTTTGAAAAATTTGAAAAAAACGTTGAATTTTTTTTCTCGAAAAAACGCCTTTTACGTCGTGTTTCAGCCAATGCCGATGTTGGCTTTTTTGTTGGCATTTTCGTGTTGCTTTATTACCCACAATTAGCCGGCTCATGTATTGTTATTTTTAATTGAATAATTTTTTGGAAAGTGGAGCTGAATTGGTATGATCGTATTGGCTACATTTTACACATTTTGGGGTCTAAAATTACCTTCATAGCAATTTTAGGTTCTAAAAGGGCACAATAAATGTCATAGATAAGAAAAACAGCAATAACCGTGCACTTTGAAGGCATTTGCGGTCTGAAAACAGAACTCAACTATCCCTTTAAGTAACTTTGATAAAAACAATTCATGAGACTCATTCACATCAGAGCAATAATATATTGAGGACCAATCTGTGACATGCAGTTCCGCAATCAATGCATTAATGCCATCATTTGTAATTTTGCGAGATAATTTTTGAGTATTTGATACATTATTTACATTACATTCAATTTGACAAAAAATGAAAAATAGGCAGGTGGTCTGAAATGTCCACACACAAACTGCCACCATCAACTGTAGAATTTATAACATTGGCAGTATTTACAATAATACGAGTAGGATTTTGTATGAGTGGTACGAGGCCATACGAAGAATTGATACTTAACAAATTGGCAGCATCAGAACTACTTAAATGTTTAAGGATATCAATATTAAAATCCCCAGTAATGTATAAGTTCGAATGTTCACATTTGAGCTTACATAACATATCATCATAACAATTCAAGAAATCATTAATATTACCACTTGGCTTTCTGTATATAACACCAACTGTAGTTTTGGTGTGCCAATGATTTATGATATCAATATACATATATTCATAATCATTTATCTCATTCTCATTACAAGTAATATGATCATTTCTTACTCGATATTTCAACTGATTTGATACATAACAAAAGCTACACCTCCTCCTCGACCAAAAGTCTGTTGGAATTGAAAAATGTATAACCTTCTAGCTTAAAGAGAAAGTGGTACATCAGTAATCAACGTTTCAGACACTGCAATAATTGAAAATGAAATTTGAATTGATGATATAATTTCAGAAATTTTTTCGAAAATAATTTTTTCTGAAGGCTACGCGCATTGACATGTAATATACTAAGACCATGATTTTTATGAAACTTTATGTTAAAGCTGATATTCTAAGCAAATAAATGTCCCTTAATTTGGTACCTACGGCAAGCATATGTTATTTATAAGTTTTTCAATTACATAATATATCACAACAAAATCCTGGCTACTCGAAATCCTTAATTGAAATGTCGAAAATATCCGCCTCTTTTTGCATAGAATATCAGCCACGGCGCTGGACTACTATATATGACACCACGTCCGGGAAAGAGTATATTCACGTACCCGGATGTTCCATAGAAAGCATGTGCAGAGAGATACGATTTTCTGCTTATTTTGTTTCAAAGGCTGAAAATCCTTATAAATCATAATTCTGTGTACAATTCTTTACCTTACCCTAATATTTCATAGTATTAATATCAATTCCCCTTTTAAAAATTCTGACGTATACATGCCAACGATGTGCCATATTAGTCGATATTTTCACCATGCAATTTTTGTTTTGGTGTTGAAATCGGCACAGGCACGGAGTGAACAGTAGCTGTCTGGTAAGTGGACCCATACACAGTTCATTACCATACAGCGATCTCCCGATGGTTTCTTCTTCCTTTTTCCCATGTCTTTCGCCTACCTTGGCCCTGAAGATCCTTCTTCTTCTTCTTCCATGCTGTGCATTGTGCGATCTACCAGTTCTGACACCGGTAGTCACTAAGGAGCAGGTCTTTGTCAGTTGTTTTTCTTAGCTGGTAACATCGCTTTCATTCTCTTGCAATTGCCGATAAACATATTGGCCCGAATTCACAAAGGAGATTTGTCGACAAACCTCCTTTTGTTTTTTTACAAACCAGTTTTGTAAAAAACGCGTCAAAACGCGTCATATGACGTACATAAACCTCGGTTTATCGACAAACCTCCTTTGTGAATTCGGGCCAATATAACTAGCGCACGTACGTTCCATCACAAGCAAGCCGCGCCTACAGCAGCAGTCTGGTCTTACCTCCCGATTCTGCTCGCTTCACGAACGTTCGTGCAAGACCCGCATCACTCGCAGATGAATATCGTTCGATCACTAGACGTTGTCAAAATATATCATAGAGGAAGCGCGCTTGCATGATCTCGTTCAAGTTTTATATTTTACAACATCAAATGTTTAACTGGTATTGTATCTTTTTTTGAGGCAGTCACACACATCTACGATAAGTACTATCATAGTTCTAGGCCTATTCGTTTTACAAAACTGCTCCTGTGATGACAAGATAATGCATCCGCCTATTTATATACGTGCATGATTTAACCTTGTTTCCCAAGCAGTAAACTCGTCTTAAATCTTTACCAAATAGATGAATATGAGGATATCAAAAGAAATCAGCGACTGGAAAATGTTGCTTCGTTATTCTTCATTCAAATGAAAACAGAAAATTCATCAAATATACTCATTAACAACAACAAAGCTAAGCTCTGACAGGATAGCATTTACGTAGGGATATGACTGCATTCACTCTCACTGAGCCCACGAGTTCCGTTCGTGACGTCACGGATAAAGGCCCGACTTTCACATGCACTTCCGGGTTTCAGACTTAGATATTTTGGTAGAGTTCTAAACTTGTTTTTGTCAGTTGGACACCATTTAGTGTTATGCTAGGGGTTATAAGCTTTCTATTGATGTAATTATCTCAACATTTGGGATTGTCTTAGAATATCAACTTTAAACTCATTTGGTGTGTAAGAGCAAGAATTTGTATTCGAAAGTTATATGAATTTAAATCTTGATCAATATCAGCTAACGGATTCATAAATACATTCAATAATATTCATATTTCCAATGCATCAGGGTTTATATAAAGATTAAATTGTAAATACATGAATACTGGCTGCTGAAAGTAACAGTTAACAGTTTACAATTGATCCTGTTCCTCTGACATACATTCAAACATACTAAAATGAAAAGAAAAAAAGAATATACTTTGTAAAAAAAGAAAAAGATACAAACAATTTAAATATTAAAAACAGTGCATTAAAACAAAGAAGAGGAATATCCGAAATTATATACCTCACTTAAGAAATCCAGCCATCTGATTGGTCGAAATTGCAGTCATGGTTTTAGCCATTCCCGTAAATAAACGAAAAATGCCTACCCCATGTAATAGTTCGAGGGTAAAATTCAAGAAAATAATTCAGTCTTTGTTAAAAACTGGTTTGAGCGATCGCGGATACCATACGTGCTACGCCGTTTTGTGCGTCATTGTATCGCTGAATTAGGTGTGTTTGTTGCTAATTTCTGACAAATTTAGATAGCTTTCCTGATGGTATTTCTTTTTTTCCCCACTTGAGCTCCGGACCATAGGCGCCGGAAGTGGGGGGGGGGGGCAGGGGGGGCAGCTGCCCCCCCAATCAAAAAAGTGGGGGGGCAAAACGCATTTTTGCCCCCCCAAAACGCCCCCCCCCCTCCAAAAAAAAAAAAAGAAGCAGTAAAGAAGTAAACATGGTTTGTATTTTTAACCCAAAAGAACATAACAATAATAAAAACCTGAATTAAATCACATAATAATTCCATTCAAAGAAAAGGAAAGTTCACAGGAATTTAATTTCTTAAACATTGCGCATGCCACCTATACGGTATTGATCAATGGAGGTCTGTATAATAGCGATACGCGCATATCGTTGACATATAATTGTGCGAGAATGGGAAAACGTGTCTGTTTTTTTTTTGTTATAGGGGTGAGAAGACATGAGCCCCTGAACGCTGGCGTAATGATGGGGGGGGGGGGTGTATTTCTTATTCGATACCAGTGATTTACAAATGTTGCTGTTATGACATGATTTTCCGGTATTTTTTCTCCATTTTTTTTGTAAGTCACACCTTTTTATGCGTTTGTTGGCAAATAAGAAATTCCCAAATTACAGTCGGACGAAAAATACGCTTATTTAGAAGGCTTTATGTCATGGTCTGCAAAGTGGCTGGGCTCGAGCCCCCCCTCCCCTCACTTTTTGAAAAAGTTTGTTAAAGAGAAAAAGAAAGAAAGACGGAGAGAACAAATAAGTGACCTGCTAATGTCACAAATAAGGTTTAAAACATGCTTATCTGACCGTAATTAAATGCCTAAAACCCCAGAGCTTACGGGGGCTCCGCCCCCGTACCCCACCAAGGACCCTAAGGCGGTCCCCTGGATGCTCATCTGACCGTAATTAAATACCTAAAACCCCTGAGCTTCCGAGGGCTCCGCCCCCTGAATGCTCATCTGACCGTCATTAAATACCTAAAACCCCTGAGCTTCCGGGGGCTCTGCCCCCTGGCACACGTCAATGGCCTTAAAGAGAGCCCCTGGATGCTCATCTGACCGTAATTAAATACCTAAAACCCCTGAGCTTTCAGGGGCTCTGCCCCCTGGACCCCACCAAGGGCCCTAAGGCGGGCCCCTGGGTGCTCATCTGACCGTAATTAAATACCTAAAACCCCTGAGCTTCCGGGGGCTCTGACCCCTGGCCCCCACCAAGGGCCTTAAGGCGGGCCCCTGGATGCTCATCTGACCCTAATTAAATACCTAAAACCCCTGAGCTTTCGGGGGCTTTGCCCCCTGGAACACGTCAATGGCCTTAAAGAGGGCCCCTGGATGCTCATCTGACCGTAATTAAATACCTAAAACCCCTGAGCTTCCGGAGGCTCAGCCCCTTGACCCCCTGCCGAGGCACATGCCCTGGACCCCACGCCAATTTACGCTCTACCTGATCGTTAATACTCCACTTTGAAAAACGTTCCGCGGGACCTGCAAGTAACGTGTTAGACTGGTGGTGATGCAGATTTTTCGTCTGCCCCCCCCCCCTTCCGAACGTTTTTTCTCATTACGTCACTGCCCCTGGAAGGTGAGCCCCCTGGAATGTTTGCCCCCCCAATCCCAAACTGCTTCCGGCGCGCCTGCTCCGGACCCCAGTATGAATGAATTTGCATACAGCCAATCAGAGCCCATCCTGTCAATAACAAGCTTTACGCGTGCTAAAGATGCGTATCTGTAATAAATTTGCTAAAGGTAGAGATGCTAGGGCAGAAATTAAACATTTGCAAGCCTATGCCTATGCACGCACACCATGCATGCTGAAAAAGGCAAGGCGCTGTGTGTACGTATATGAAGCCCATAGCTTCGAACCGTTTTGAGCACGCATAAAGCTTGTTATTGACAAGATGAGCTCTGATTGGATGTATGCAAAATAGTTCATACTGGGGGTCCGGAGCTCAAGTGGGAAAAAAAATTACGCTGCCCGGCAAGTAGTAGATGCAGGTTCAAGTCCGGCTCGTTCCAAGATTTTTTATGACATTTTTTTTAAATTACAGATCGATCAATCGATCTTATTTACTGGGTGAAAGCCACAAATATGTTTAAACATCTGAAATTTCTCCAAGGAAGCATTACATTTATATAATTTGTTTTCATTGATGACAATACAAATGGTAACGAACGGTACTAACATTGAAATACCGTGCATTAATACATATCAATATCAATTCGTATCATGCTAAAGAAAAAAGAGGTAAGATGATTTACCCACCAGTAAATGGGTCTTCAATGCGGTCCACTGAGGAGACATAGGTGAGAAAAAAGAATGGGATTAATATAAAAACAAAATCCTGTTAATGCAAAGTGTATCACAATCAGGTGGAATTCTGCCTAACTAGGAGTTGGGGGAACATTTCGGAATAGTTTAAAAAGCGAACGGTAAATCCAGCAACATTGAGTACATTAATTTGCAAACTCAGGAGGTTTCTTACGATTGTTTCGTTAATGAATGCATACTTATGTTGGGTCCGGGGCTATGCCCCGATGGAATGTAATTTGCATAGGCAGCTCGTACAGGTGTGCGAGCTAATTCTGCCACGGAGACCAGGGCGTGGCATAAATTAGTGTGTAATTGAATCATTCTGGCTTGAACTTTCAACGAGACAACTTTTATTTACAATAAAAGTGCGTTGCGCCATGTAGTGTAACATGACTGTGTTTGAATAAGGTTTCCAGAGTTTTTATGCTCGTTGAGTTTTATCTCTGGTTTTTTATCCTGGACCATGATAGGTCCGGTTTCCAGTGAAGGAAACGAGAAGAAATGTTTGTTAAACATTCATACTGAATAAACGGCCGGCTCTCAGTAGTCGTTGTCAGGCTATTCCACAATAATTGAAGTATATTATTGTTTTATTTGTGTGTATTGAGAGTCAAGAGGGATGACAGACGAAATAATATGTGAGATTATAGGACAGACTGAGTGTTGAGTTAAATTGAACGGCTGTTGTAAATCAACAGCGCCCTCTGAGCTAAGTAAGAATCCAGAAGACTGGCATGGAACTGAGAACTTACTGATCCGAACATACAGGTGAAGAGGAGGATCGCTAGATAGGTCAACAGTCAAGTCATTCTCCTCACTGAGATAGCACGTGGATGGAGTATAGTCAAACGATCTACATATGAAGCTGGAGGCTGACACACAGGCCGTGGCACATTCTTCAACCGTGACGCTAGACAGGACTGCGTTGTTGTAACCGGTAAGATGCCTTTCTTTGATGAACATAAAGTCTGTACGACCCGTCACAAGGACTAAGGAATGGAAAGAAAGGACGAAGCACAAGGTCAGTGTCATTTCGCCAAATATTTTATCTGAATGGTAACCCCTGATTTTTATATTATCGGGATCAGTATCAGTATCATCATAGGCATCATCAGCAGCATAATAATAATAGTCGTCATCATGGTCATCATTATCGCCATCATCAACATTATATTCATCGTTTAAATCATTATCCGCATTGTAAACGTAACCATCATCTCTATCATCTAACAAGTATGATAACCACCATTGCTCGGAGCGCAAATTTAATTTTGTTTCATACTACTTCTCTTTCTGGGAGTCATAATGCCAGATATGTTTATTGCCAACCTTTTTTGGGATAACAACTTTTTACGAAGCTATGTAACAATAAGTGATCGTTTTCATATAAAAACTTACAAGATTCATCTCCCTTGCAGTATAATGGTCCTAGTGTATAATACCCGTACTCGTAACTTAGTCCTGTGTCACCAAACCTCATTTCAGTAACAGGTAAAGTAGTCTTATCGGTAAGATACCCCGAGTCCTCTCTCCAGGTTTCGTCATTGGTATCGCAGTTGCAGTCGTGACCGTCGGTACATGAACCTGAAAGACGAAGATCAAGATCCATTCGTTCATAGCTTATCTCGATGGGGTATGTAGACTCTTCATTTCAAATTAAACGTATTTATATGTTTCGCCGATGTGCTTGGTTTTTGCTTTAGTGCGCAAAGAAGCTGCAATGTTGACAACTTTTGCAATGCCAATTCTTCGGTTTATGTTATGGAAGTTAAAGATTCACCTTTAGAGTTATTATCCATTGATGGATTCGCCACTTTCTCGAAGCCACGCGATGGTCGACAAGGAGGTGGAGTAGCTTTATTTGCCAAACATGGACTAGAACCTTATCTTTTAAGTGATATTATTGTGCCAGAGAATATTGAAGCAATATGGGTAATGTTACGACCACCACACTTACCGAGACATTTATCTTGTATCATACTGTGTGTTCTTTATTTTCCGCCGAAAAATCCAAATTGTTCTGATTATGTTGATCATATACTCATGACTGTGGATTCTTTATATGTCAAGCACCCCGATGCAGGGATGTCAGTTTTAGGTGATTTCAATGATTTTAACTTTCGAGAAATCGTAAGAGATGATAGGTTTAAACAAGTAGTGGATAAACCCACGAGGGAATGTAACATACTTGACAAGATTTACACAAATTTTTCTGAATTTTATACGAATATTTTTACTCTTCCACCAATTGGCAAAAGTGACCACAACTGTATCATTTGGTCTCCTGATAATTTTGTTAAACGAGCAACTAAAAAGAAAACCAAGATTGTACGTCCATTGAAAGACAGTGGAATACGCTTGTTTGGTCAGTGGTTAACTGCTCATACATGGGAGGAAGTTTTTCAAAACTCTGATTTAACGTTAATGTGTACCAGGTTAATCGATACTCTTCAAACTCACCTTGATTTATATTTGCCTACATGTGAAATAAATTTGTGCAATACTAAGAAACCATGGGTAACTCCACATCTAAAATCACTTATCCGTGATAGACAAAACGCTTTTAAGAAAGGAAATAATTATCTTTGGAAACATTTACGCGATAAAGTTGCTGAAGCTATATCTGTTGCTAAAAAGAATTATTACAATTCTCGTATAAAAATAGAAAAGTTGAATAATCCGTCTGCTTGGTACAAACATATTAAAATACTTACAAATGGTAAATATGACCCGTTCCAATTACTATTCCATTTCCTGGTATTGAATCACAAAAATTCATTGTTATAAAGAAGCTGATAATGCCATTAATAATTTGTTTGTGTCTATTGCCTCTGATCTTCCTCCTAATAGATAGGAGGACTTTACAATGTTGTTTTACCTTCAAAGTGCAATAGCCCAGAAATCAGTAACTGGGAAGTGTATTGTAAATTACGTAAAATAGGAGGATTAAACGAGAACTTACAGTTTGAAGTTTGATCCGTATTTTATGAGTATTAGGAGGTTAGAGAATACATGAGAGCCCGCCCGCAACGCTACAATCAATCTTCAAAGCAACTGTGACTACTGATGAACAAATAAAATAAATAAAATAGGACTGATGAGAACATACTAATGATCCTGAGCAAGGGAGGGAGAGGTAGGGCATGTATTCTCTAACCTCCTAATACTCATAAAATACGGATCAAACTTCAAACTGTAAGTTCTCGTTTAATCCTCCTATTTTATTTCATATTTCTCGGTAACGAGAATACATGAGACTTCAAAGCTCAGTAGTCACATATGCGACAATAATTTGTCAACAAAATATCAGGAATAGCTAACCTGGTCCTGGTAGAAATCAGAATCAGTGATGTAGGACTGCTTGAGTGAAAGTAGAATGTCCCGTATTCACTGGTTTGTTGTAGTACTTTTCAAAAGTTTTCTCATTGGCCCAACCGGCATGCTTGAGAATCACATCCATTGGGATGTGCATCTTCTTGGCTATTGAAGTAGATGCTGCCCTTGTAGAGTGAGACTTGTACTGGTCCGTATCGATGCCAGAATTTTTCATCACAACTCTGATCCATCTCGAAATTGTTTGCGAGGATGCCCTTTTGTGTGGCTTCCGAAACGAGATGAACAGGTGTCTCTCTGACTTCCTTATTTCTTTTGTCAGTTTTATATATTGTTCAATGCAATGTACGGCACAAAGCCGTTCATCCTCTGGGAATGCTGATATCTTGACCATTATACCAACATTTCCTGGTTTACTCTGCTTAAGCAGGCTATCAACGTGGAATTCCACCGAGTCTGCCTTCAAACACATCTTGTCCAAATTAAGGTTCCACAGAGTTTGTACTCTTTGTGCTGAAGTAAGCGCAAGTAACATGCTCAATTTTTGAGTCAATTTACACAAAGGAAGCTTATCATTAGCTGGTTGAAGACGAAGGTAATCCAATACAATACTGACGTCCCAAACCTGAGCATAGCGTGGGGTTGGAGTTCTTAGCTGGAAAACACCTTTCATGTACTTGCTTATGATAGGATGTGAACCAATCGTATAGTTGCTATCATCCAAACTCATGACTGATGCCAGGGCACTCCTTGCTGTATTGATAGCACTATAGCTAGCATTATGTCTGTAAAAAAGGTCACTGAAAAACTCTAAAATATCCTTAGCTTTAGCCTGCATCCATGGAAGTTTGTGCTGTTCGCAGAAAATTTTCCACTTGGAGATGTAAATGTTGTATTGTTTCTTTGTTGATTCTCTCCATGATGCACCAATAATGTCTGTAGTTCTCTCTGTTAATCCATGTAGGTCACAGTGTGCACGCCAAGACCCCAGTCTACGGTGAATGCATCCACTGCCCAAGCATTAGGGTCTGGCATCCACGAAATATACTTTGGTAGCTGAGCGTTGAGCCTAGTTGCAAACAAATCTACCTCTGGCAGACCATATCTACCCACTATTGACTTGAACATAGCCCTATCGAGCATCCATTCAATGTTGTCATTAAATTTCCTAGACATGCGGTCTGCTTCGACGTTTAGAGTACCTGGGAGATGAGCAGCCGTTAACCAAATATTTCTATCCTTACACCACTCCCAAATTTCACTGGCCATTTCATTGCAGGAGTGTGATCTAATACCTCCCATATTATTGAGGTACGCAGTTGCCGTCATATTATCAAGCCTAATCAGAACATGTGTATTTCTCATGTTAGAACAGTAAGCTTTCAACCCGAGGCCTGCTGCAAGGGTCTCAAGATAATTTATTTCATTATTGTGAGCCCTAGCTAATTCTTGGCTGTTCCATCTGCCCCCCGTTTGTGATTTTAGATCTGTAGCACCCCAGCCTTTTCCACTGGCATCGGTGCGCAATTCCATCATGAATTTCCCATGATGCATAGGGCACTTAACTGAAGTAACATTTGAAACCCACCAGTTTATTTCATCTTTAGATTTAGGTGAAAGTACCATGGGTCTGTCAAAGTGCCCTTTATTGCACCTTAATGCTGCTATTTTCTTTTTCTCTAGTGCCCTGTAATGCAGTGGCCCATACTGAGAAGCTGGAAAAGTTGCTACTATTTTCCCAATTATCTTCGCAACTTTCCTTATGGAGGGGGCTTTCTTCTCTAGCAACCCAATGCATGCCTCTCTTACGTCTTTGCCTTTGTTAACAGGCAGTGTAATTTCCATTCTAATTGTATCAAGTCTGAATCCAAGAAATTCAATGTCTTGAGTCGGTTCAAGCACCGACTTTATTGGATGAATTATGAATCCCAGTCTACTCAGCAACATTGTAGTAGCTGTCACGGATTCTAGTGTTCTAGACTTGGTTTTACCAATAATTATAGTGTCATCCAAATATCCAACAACTTTGTGTTTGGATTGTCTAAGACAGGCAAACACAGGTTTGAGAAGCTTAGTAAATAGCCTGGGGGCAGAGCTAAGCCCATTTGGCAGGGTTTTAAATTGCCATAATTGTCCCTGCCACACAAAGCGAAGGTACTTTCTAGATTCTGTATGAATGGGTACCGTGTAGTATGCATCGCGAAGGTCGACTGAAGCCATGAAGTCTCCCTCAGACAAGAGGGAGACAGCAGTGAAAATGTTGTCCATTTTGAAATGGCAATAAGTAATGTATTTGTTAAGTTTGGACAAATCCAGAATAAGTCTTACTCCTCCATTCTTTTTTGGTCTTGTGAAAATGTGTGAAATGAATTCACCATTGACGTGTGAGCAACGCTCAATGACGTTTTTATTTTCTAGAGTATTCAACTCCTCATGGACCTTAGCCATCTCCATAGCATTTCGCTTGTAAGTGTGGAGGGGCTTGTCTTGTATGGGGGGGAATTTGTCTGGATCAAATTCCAGTTTGTAGCCTTGAATAGCTTGAAGTAAGAAAGGATCTGAAGTAATTTTGCACCAATTTTCATAAAATGGCTTCAGTCGACCTCCGACCATATCAGACACGGCTTCATTACAAACACTAACCTCTTGAGTGCTTGAGCCTGATGGGGAATTTCCCCCGACTACTTCTTGCGATGGTACGATTGTTTGCCCCTGTTGGCTGTTGGGGTGTAGGTGTGTGATGCCTGTTGTTTTGAATTCCCTTTCTTGAAGTTGGAATTCTGGCGCTGCCCTAAAAAAGGGCGCTCTGAGTTCCCATACATACGGGATGACGAATTGCCTTGATCTCGATTGGGGAACCAGCCAGCTCGTTTCATGGTGTGCTTGGCATAGTCTGTAACCTTGCGATAAGGATGATATGAGCGTTGCTGCCTGTCTTGAGGCTGGTTTCTCGTGTTCATAACACCTGCCGTGGCTTTTTGCTGTTCTTGCCGTTCTTTAACCTGGCGCCCCAGATCCTCGCCAAACAAGTGTTTGGTAACTGGGTAAGTTGGCCGGCACAGATGATGAAAAAGAGGGTTGAGATCCGGTTTGATCAAATCCTTCCTCATGGAATTTAGGCCGTAATTGGCATTACATAGCAGCGCCAATGCATCATGCTGCTCCTCGGTCATCGTAGCCGGGTTCAGAGATCGTGCAAAAGCACACAAGCCTTTGGTTAATGACTTCTGGATGTACTGAATTTTCAGATCTTTATTTCTGGTTGCTGAACGCAAGTTTTCCCAAATAATTGTGTTCACTCTTGGAGTGTCAAGCAATTCACAGTTTTCGGGGGAAAGATATTTCTCAGCCGCCTCATCCAGAGATTTTTCTTCCAGTTTGTTGCTCATCAAATAAGTCATAGATTGAGCTATGTCGTCATGTAAGGGGGCACCAATCCCCGAGGGCATGGCAAATTTTGCGGCGATCATGGGAATTGAATCTTGTCCCTTGCCGGCAGTAGTAGGCACACTACCAACAGCTCTGCCCATGCTTCCGACATCGTCGGTATCATAAAGAAGTTCGCTACCTGGCGATTCACTTCCATCATAAAGATCATCGGCCATTAAAAGGCCTTCCCCCGAGGTCAATCTTCCTACCGAGAGGGGCTCCGTGTTTTTATCAACCGGAGAGGAGAATGTCTGTGGGGCCAGAGCCGGCTGAGCCGGGGCAGGGATTCTCTCCATTAACACAGAAAGCATGTCTTCCAGCTTATCAATGCGTGAATCCACAGACTTCGATTTTGAGTCCGAGCTCGGCTTAGCCTTGCTCGTGTTGTCAACCTCGCGGTTCGGCTTAGCCTTACCAACACATTTATTGTCAGAGGATTTGACTTTCGTCTTAGACGATTTAGTACTTTCTTGCACGCTCGGCTTTGCCTTGCTACTAATTTTGCATTTGGGAGTACCCACAGCAATGCCCGAGCTCGGCTTTGCCTTACTCGTCAGGGGAGAAACACCGGGTACGGTAGGCATTATGGGCCCGGCTGCCTGCGGGTTAGTACCCGTCCCCGTGATTGCAGGTTCCGATGGAGACTTGCTCGTGCCCGGCAGGCACCGAGCAGAAGATGGGATTTCAAAATTGATTTTTGAGTCCCAAGATTTGTCCATTTTAGAACAAAACCTGTTTCAAAAGTGTCAGAAACTTTTCTACGAGCGAATTTCGGCAAAAAACTCTGCCGGAAACGAAGGATTGCAAAAATATAAACAGATTTTTGCAGCTCAAAGATTTCGTATATCATACGATGTAAGCGCGACGAACGTAATTGATTGTAGCGTTGCGGGCGGGCTCTCATGTATTCTCGTTACCGAGAAATATGAAATAAAATACAATTGCAAAAAGTATCCGTTAGTAATGATATACCGGTACGCATTATACGGGATTTTGCATGTGAATTGAGTGTACCATTTACGAAGATTCTAAACCAATCTTTTAGACAAGGAAAAGTTCCAACCCAATGGAAAACCGCAGAAACATGTCCGATTCCAAAATTTCAACCTCCTCATATTAATAATCTTTGCCCAATTGCGCGCACTGACTTTATATTTTTCATATTACTCGAGTTAAGGTTGTGTGTATCTATCGCACGAAGCCGTTAGGCTGAGTGCGATAAATACACACAGCATCAACGAGTGCGGAAAGATCGTATAATAAACGAATGAAAACATGCATCATTTATTTTATACAACGAGACTCCTAGATCCTTGTTATTTGATGTAAAAAGAATTAATTCAAGATTGTTTCGTGACATAAAGTATATGGCTGACGAATAAATCTCAATTTGTAATAAGTCTCAATTTAGTGCGCATACATAAGTATAGATATAGTATGCGCACTTACCTCTACACCCATTTACGAATAGTGCTGCGCAAAAAAATAGGCCAATGCACACGCAGTATTGAGCGCTCTAACCTCTACGCGCACTACTGCGCGCTCTGAAAACGAGTTCCATAGTACTGGAAAATATTGCACTCCTTTTCATGAAAACGAGTGCAATACGCTCAGTAAATGAATCACACGTGACCGCGCATGACCAATCATTTGATTAGGATCTGGAAGTGAGTTGTATAAAAGATATTGATCAACATATTGACACTCACCAATTTGGCAATAGACCTCGTCTGTCTACTACACATTATATTATTGGTCTTTTACATAGTCAATATAAAAATGCAGAAAACAGTCAATCTGTGTCAACGGTTCTTTGTACAGATTTTAGTAAAGCTTTTGATCGCATAGATCACAATATTCTTATTAGAAAAATGATTCATATGGATATAAGGCCTTGGATAATAGATTGGATTGCCAGTTTTTTAGAATTTCGTAAACAAAATACAAAATATAACGGTGTTTTATCAAATGTTGAATTCAATCATGCAGGTGTTGCCCAAGGTACACGTCTTGGGCCAATTCTCTTTATAATTATGGTTAACGATTTATTTGAGCAACTTTCTATACCGTATTTTAAATATGTCGACGACCTCTCGTTAGTACAATGTCGGACATCTACAGATGTCTCACAATAATAATCAGTACTTAATTCTGTGCAATCTTGGTCTATTGTGAATAATATGTCACTAAATCCTTCAAAGTGTTTACCCTCCAAGTTAGCTTCATAAAAAATACACCAGACCCAGAAATTCTTTTTATTAGCAACACCGAGTTGTGTAATAGGCAAAGTGCTAAGGTTCTTGTAGTGATCATCCAGTCTGATCTAAAGTGGAATTCGTATATTGATGAGCTAATGAAAAGATGTAATAGAAAAATGTATATGTTGAGGAAACTCAAGAAATTTAATTTACCTTTAAATTATTTAGTATTAATCTACACAGGTTATATACGACCAGTATTAGAATATTGCGCCCCTGTGTCTCATAGTGGTCTTACATCTGAACAGAAAAACAGTCTCGAACGAATACAACGGAGGGTTTGCAAAATTATTTTAGGCTCTAATTTTATGTCATATTCACATGCATGTCAAGTATGAAATTTAAGTACACTTGAGGAATGAAGACTAGTACTGTGTATGAAATTTGCAAAATCTTTAGCAATTCACCCAGCATGCCAGAACTGGCTACCTTCAAAAAAAGAAATTAGAATATCATTACGTCAGACTCCCACATATCATAATTTCAAATGCAAAACCAATCACTTCAAAAACAGCCCTTTACCATATTTGATCAATCTAATTAACCATAATTAAATGCTTTTTTAACTTCATGTTAAATTTCAAACACAGTATTAGTCTTCACCTCATCAGTCTTTAGTCTTAAAATCCAATGTATTCGTTCTAAACGAGAGTATAAAACTTTCTTTTGTTATTCTTAACGTGTAATGTTATTCTGAATGTTTTTTAAACAATCTTTTTAACGTGTAAATATTTAAAAATGCAACCTGTCACTTTATCATGTCAACATGTAAACATGAATAATCCAGTTTCTGCTGCTTTTCATGTAAAATTGCAATTATGATGCATGTATTTTGAAATTACATAATAAACCATTATTGAATTGAATTGAATTGAATGAATAGTACTTCAATATTTGAGATAATGTTTTACAATGACATCACTGCTGTTGCATTCATGTGAGATAATCCCATTCCATTCAGTGCAGAATAATCAATATACAGAGTTTGAGCAACACGGTTCTAGTTGGTTACAATATTGCGAATACTGATTGAGGGCTACTCGAGGGCTAGCACAAAACAAATGAATGAGAATACGTCATGTTGAACCAACTGATGCCAAGTTGGCCAAACTATGTACATGGATGGCTCTGATCCAGCAAGCCAAGGACGACCTCTATGATGACCTACAGTCATACCTGATATTCCACAAGCGCACTGTCCGCTGTCTACCGTGGCTCCACCCCAGTAGTTCTTCTGATTTCCGTCTCTGTCATACCAAGCATTATAGCCAGTTATTACGGAATGGTGGCATTCGTACTAAGACGGTAATGGAAGAGAAAAAAAGAAAAGAGATATCACCTTGAGATTGCTGAATATCTGCGATCACAGGAAAATAAGTAATGTTGGACCCTTGATTTGATGAGCCTGTCATAGCACGTACTATTCGACGCAATCGTCTTCTAGGCCATTATCAATATCTACATGACTTTGTATCTTCTGAATGATCACTGTTCTTCCCTCTTTCAGTTTCCAAAGAAAACCGACTACCATTATCCTAATGTATTTGTGTTTCTGTTTTTTGCTATTCCACAGACATGCCCCATCAATAGTTTACATATTATCTGTGATATACATTTTTGCATTGCTCTTGTTCTCCCGCCCTCATTACAATGATAAGTGCCATGTTACTATTTTTTTCAATTTCTCATCATTTATATATATACATAAATATATATATATATATTGTTTATAACATCAAGGAACTTTGAGGAAAAAATAGAACCCTCGGTGTTACCCTACCTTGATATATTGGTAGCACTCTCCGCTGATATCGGCACCGGTAGCCACTTGATTAACTGACTTGTTACCATAAATAATGTTTCGGATGAAACTAAAAGGCGCCTCTACATCTGTTACCAAAGATCGATTTGTCTCCTGGTGCTCGAACATCGTAATACCTAGCCGAGATAACAAAGACAAATGTAATATTAATGAGTAAACACACGGAAATTTTTTCATAATACATAACTAACAATTTATCGTTGATATGTTACCTGTGCTAGCATCCGTAGTCATATCACAGTATACTCTGTATGGATCGACTCCATTATTTCTCCCATCAGGATCTATTGTGTAGTATCCATCAGATGTATAACCTTTACGCTTCCATTCAGCACAGGAAACTGATCAAGAGAAAAGAGGAAGGGAGAGTAAATAATTATACCAAGGAGTTTTTTTTTCTTCGGTCCTACTCGGACTTGAATTTTAAGTCATCATGGTATAGCTATTGATCGATGAGTTAAGTGTGACTGAACCTCTTACTTAACGTCTTCAAATGACGGTGATCCGCATTTAAGTAACAAATACGTTATTTCATTTTATTTTCACCTATATCATTATAATTCAGCAGATAGACTACACAAAGCAATAGAGCTAGTCTAGAGCTAAGAGACCTTGTTTTACAAGGTGGAAAGTTCACTAAAGCAATGTCTATGTATAACGTTGAATTATATTCGAAACCTGAGTCATAGAGACCATATATTTATTATAAACATATAGAGTGTGACTTACTTGTGTTTAGCGGGTATTTACAGATGTAGCCGAATGTTGACGAGCAGTCTGCATCATTCCATGTACCGTCTGAACTCCATCGTAATACACCACAATGTTCAGATCCACCAGCTAAATAAAGAGATAACAATATCAGAAATGAGGAGCTTAGCTTATAAGCTATATTTTATATTTGATTTAAGAACTGTCTTTGATTTGAAACATGCTCCAGTAATAATTGCTCCGCGATCAACATCCTACCCTCAGTGGCGGATCCAGGGGGGGGGCCCGGGGGGCCCGGGCCCCCCCCCTTGAGAAAAAAATCATGTAAAATCACGCGATTTTTACCTTTTTTGGGGGTTGGGCCCCCCCCCTGGCGCTCAAGGGGGGGGGTGCAAATTTTAAAATTTTCGAGGACCAAAAAAAAAAAAATGTGCTCACTACCCCCCCCCCCCTCCCCCCCCCCCCCCCACTGAGCGACTTTTCGGCTGGCTGAGTCGTTGCGATTTTTTTTTGAACTCCAAAAAAAAAAAAAAAGTGTCCGCTTACCCCCCCCCCCCCCCCCCCCCCCCCCCCCCCCCCCCCCCCCCCCCCCCCACTGAGCGACTTTTCGGCCGGCGCGATTTTCAAATTTTCGGGAGCAAAACAAAAAAAAAAGTTGGGCCCCCTCCCCTAAGAAATCCTGGATCCGCGCCTGCCTACCCTAACCAAACCCTGCAACAAAATTAAACACTCGACCCAAAATACAAGTAACCCTTACAAAAAATGTAAACTAAAATTTTAGTGCAACGCAAACCCAAGCCCTTATTCTATATCTTTGACGTTTGTTTGTTTGTTTGTTTTTATTTCCGAAATCCATATATACATACAAGTTTTTAAAAAAACATACATATAAAACACATTTCAAACGATAAGAAAATAAGTAAGTGTGTAAAGTATAGACAAACGGTTGGATAGCCCATTTCAGAACCATTTTCAAAATGGTCCTGTTCTTCCATGGGGTCCAAAAGCAAAAATCATATTAATTTACATACAATATCAATTTTAATAAAAATCAAAGTAATTTACCAATACACTTCCCCCCCCCCTTATCGTTCTCCCTAACCTCACCACCCCCGCCACCATCTCGATACTGCCAACCCCTCCCGCTACCCCTTCCCAAGTCCTCCAGTGTATATTATCTCTGTCATAACATTTCAAACTAAACTTTTTATTTCTTTATTAAATATAGCCAAACTTCTTGATTGTCGAATGTGCATAGACAATCCATTATACAATTTACTTCCGCGATACAGAAACATACGCTTACAATTCTGTGTTTTCGGTTTAGGCAAAACTAAATTAGTACTTCTAAGGGCATAGTTAGTAGTCTTAACAATAAACTTCTCTTTCAAATATACAGGTGCCAAATCGTGAAATATTTTATACATCAAAGTATAACTGTGCCTAACTTGTCTATTTTCTAACATTTCCCAATTTAAAATATTATGAATTTCACTAATTGGTTTATGTTCGGATAATTTATATTTAAGAATAATTCTACCTGCCCTGTTCTGTAATTTTTGTAACATGTCTACTTGAGACTTAGTGCCCGAATGCCATAACACGTCACCATAATCAAAATGTGGCATTATTGCGGCATTATATACAAGTTTTAACCCAGTCTCATTAACATAGTTACGCAACCTTCCTAAGAAACTAATCATTTTTCCAACCTTTTTACATAATTCATCGGTGTGTACATTCCATTTTAATTCACAATCAATAAAAATACCTAGATATTTAAATTTGTCAACTTGAACAATATCATTATCATTAATTTTTAAGTTTAACCTACTGTTTCTGTTCAACATATATTTAGTGCCTATCAGCATACTAACAGTCTTAGTATAATTTATTTTCAACTTATTACAATTCATCCAAGAATATAACTTATGCAAATCAATATTCAAAACATTTTCAATATTACAAGGGTCTTTATCTGAATAATATATAACGGTGTCATCTGCATAAAGGTGAACCGAACATTTTTCAAAACAAGAGGGCATATCATTAATAAATATAAGAAATAGTATGGGGCCGAGAATAGATCCCTGGGGTACCCCGTGTGTAAGGGGTAGTTCTGACGACAGCGTATTATTAATCGAAGTTATTATGCGTCTACCATTTAAATAGCTTCTAAACCAATTCAAAGATGAACCCTGTAGACCAACACCAGAGGTTAATTTTGCCAGAAGAATTCCGTGGTCTGACGAATCACTGTACGGAGAAATTTTGTAGAACGCCACGATGGTACCTTTAGAATTGTGTTCAGTGATCAATAATGTATTATTATGAATGGAAAGTAGTTCAGCTTGAATAAATGATGCTTATATTTCAGTCTCTATCGGTGGGACATCCACGCCTAACATGCCTACCGCCTTTACTTATTCTGCGAAATGAATTCGTTGTTATTTACTTACATGGTTCTCCAGAATACCAGTTGGTATAGGATGTAACTGAGCCATCAGTCCAGGCCCAAGTTCCCTCTTCATCGAGGTCATTGAACCCAATCCAGTAAGAACTCGTATCAAAGGCACGTCTGTGTTTTTGATAAATACAAATTTAAACAAAGTTTATACAATCTTTTCATAGTCATACCCTTAATAGGAATCATGAGATAGTACTGATCAAAACGTGTGGTAGCATAAATTTGTAGCGCGTTGTATTTGAAAACAGAAATTTTACAAAATTTACATGGCTTCATATTATGAATCTAAAAAGGAATTTTGTTCTTGAACAATGAATTTGACGTTATGTCAAATTTAAAGCAAAGTGCAATTTGGTGTCCTAGCATCGGCTCCGATCTGGGTGATAAAACTGTGATGGCGTTTGAGCCCGTGAGCATACTCGTCCACAGGCAACGCTCTGCGCATGCTTGTGGGTAAAAGATGGCATGATAGGGTACGTAGTGTGCGTGTGGTGAGGGTTGCTGCCAACGGAGTGTTCCATGATGTGACTCCTGTATTCGAGGAGGGGGGGGGGGGGGTCGGGGTAGGGGCTTACCTCGAATAAACGAAAAGAACGTTGCTTTCGTCTTGATCAGCTACGCTCGCCAGATCACCATAGTCATTGAGATTTCTGCACGCATCAAGGGCTGTAGTATAGTCGACGATAGATTCAACCAGTTGGTAGCATGCATTACCGTTACGTGTCCAACCAGCGTCACACAGATCCTGATTGCTTGTATCATCACCTAGGTGATATTATTGTACAAATTCAAATCAAGTTGTCTAAATAGTAATTGCGTAAGTTCTTTAAATCGCTACGATTCCTTTGATAAGGGACCAATCTTTTATTTATATATCTTCATCTTAATATAGGTAGCCCCGCAATGGCTTACCCACAGAGGATTGTCTCCTTCAAATGAATTTCCGTTATGAAGATATGATCATAAGTTGATTTCGGTGTAATATTTGATTCTGTCATGTCACTTGAAACCCATGTTTCAAATTGTGTTAAACTGGCCAATTGTAATCTACGTAATATCTGGGCAATTAGGCAATATCTCTTAACTCAATCCACCCAACAGTTAGTACATGCTTTTGTTACTTCACACCTTGATAATTGCAATTCATTACTCTTCCGACTACCTACCAACCAAATTAACCGATTGCAAAAAGTTCAGAATGCTGCTGCTCGTCTTGTTACTAACTCTAGAAGATCATCACATATCACTCCTATCTTGAAATCTCTGCACTGGCTCCCTGATCAACAGCGTGTGATCTATACATTCTACTCTTAAACTATCGTGCACTAAATGATCTCGCTCCAGAAGATATTTCATCCCTTCTACCGAGGGGCGGCGATCCCGGGGGGGACGGGGGGGGGGGGGGGGACACGTCCCCCCCTCGATTTTTGTAGACAAATAAAAATGCAAAAATCTTCTGGCTCGGGAGCTATGCTCCCTCGCATAATATCCTTCAAAATGTACAATTAATATTGTAGAAAAGTGAAGTATGAAACAGGTATTTTGTTTGTTTTCATACTATAGTTTTGCTAAGGAATATAATTTACTTTGACCCCTCTCGTTCACTATGCTCACTCACTCGTGCTTTGGGCAGTCCCCCCCCCCCCCGATAAAATTCAAACGTGGTTTATTTCTAATTCGATACCAGTTACTAATTTACAAATGTTACTGAAATGGCATGATTTTCCCCAAGCTTCCGGGGGCTCTGCCCCCTGTACCTCACTAAGGGCCCTAAGGCTTGTCCCTGGTTACTCAGCTGACCATAATTAAATTCCTAAAACACCTGAGCTTCCGGGGGCTCCGCCCCCTGGACCCCACTAGGGCCCTAAGCGGGCCTCTGGATGGTCATCTGACCATATTCAAAAGCCTAAAACCCTGAGCTTACGGGGGCTCCGCCCCCTAAACCCCACCAAGGGCCCTATAAGGCGGCCCCTGGATGCTCATCTGATCGTAATTAAATGCCTAAAACCGCTGAGCTTCTGGGGAGCTTCGCCCCCTGGACCCCAGTACGATTAGTGACCTGCATGCAAGTGTCACAAATAAGGTATCAAATATGCTCATCTGACCCTTATTAAATGACTAAAAACTCTGAGCTTCATGGGGCTCCGCCCCTTGACCCCCGCCTTGACCCCACCCCCCCCCCTCCTCCAACTTTTAAAAACGGTTCCGCGGGCCTGCATGTAACATGTAAGAGCGATGATGATGCGGATTTTTTTCTCCCCTCCCCCAAAAAAAACGTTTTGGCTCATTACGTCACTCCTCCCTCGTTCTTCGCATTTCGTCCCCCCCGGTCATGAAAAGAAATCGCCGCCCCTGCTTCTACCCCACTCCGCAGGTCGTTCTGGTTTACGTCCATCACATAATATAAGTCCTACATAAATACGTACCGAAAGAAATTGGGGGGGGGGGGGTAGAGCATTTGCATCAGCAGCTCCTTCTTTGTGGAATAAGTTACCTTTCTCTATTCAGACGGCCAACACTCTTTCTACTGTCAAAACCGGGCTTAAAACTCACCTGATGCTCAATGCATATTGTTAAATTTCAATGTTCCTTTTATACAATACATGCAAAAGCGAATAATCACACTGTGTCACATTGTATGTACCATGGCACCATGAAGTTGTGTTGTGTGATCTAATGTTAGCTAACATTTAATATTTCTTTAATCTTAAGTATGTTGAATATTAATTTAAATTATTTGTATGCGCCTTAAGCATCTTTAGAGATGGATATGTTGCGCTTCAAAAATATTGTTATTATATCATTAATCTTAAAATGGCGCTTGGATGACGTCACAAGTACTTGATAATCTTTGAAATTTTTCTGTCGTGTTTTTTAATAATGACCTATGACTTTGCCAACATTGAAATTAATTGACTGAACCGATCTTGAGTAATCGCTTGCACGAAAAAGTGGAGAAATACAAAAATAAAAATAAAGAAAGACAATTCTGACGAAATTAAAACGTGATCCGTCTAATAAAGAAAGAAAAATTCTGACGAAATCAACAGTTGATCTGTCGTTGCCAGACCACCTAATTCCCACATGAGCTGAACAGAGGGATACAAGAAGAATCAGAATGCATGCACTTGGAAGGAGAGAGGAAAGTAAGGAAACATGGTAGGGGTGAAATAAGAATACAAAGAGCAAAGGGAAGAGCTAGAGAAAATTAAGGAACAATAACAGAAATAATAGAGGTAGAACAAAAACCAGAGGCGGGAAAGGGAGAGGGTAAGAGAGAAGGTGAAGACCTGATGACCTTGAAAAGGTTGCATGCTGCCACGTCTTATGATAATGACATTATGATATGTGCAATTATGAGATAAAGATACTGTTGGAATTAAATACAAACAAGATTTTATACGAGAAAGTTATGGCAGTTTTACATTTGTAGGGGTCCATTTTTCAAGAATTTGAGAGATTTTTTGACGGAGTCGGTTTCAGAATTGAATTGTGAGTACGAAGATGGCATTTTAAAGGTCAGGTTATAAGTCGCAGATAAAAGAAGAACAATAATCATTAATGAAAATACACCTCATGGTACCAAACGGTAACGAACATTGAAATACATCAATACATATCACTATCAATTCGTATCATGCTAAAGAAAGAAAAGTAAGATGATTTACCCACCAGTAAATGGGTCTTCAATGCGGTCCACTGAGGAGACAAAGGTGAGAAAAAAGATTGGAATTAATATAAAAGTTGAATCTTGTCAATGCAAAGTGTATCACAGTCAGGTGGAATTCTGCATATAGCTAGGAGTTAATTGGGCACTTCGGATTAGTTTAAAAGCAAACGGTAAATCCAGCAACATCGAGTACATTGATTTGCAAACACAGGAGGTTTCTTGCGATTGTTTTATGAATGCCTTGATGTATTGGCTGTGGACAGATTGACTGATTGAATGAGTGTTGAATTAAATCGAACGGCTGTTGTAAATCAACAGCGCCCTCTGAGCTAAGTAAGAATCCAGGAGACTGACATGGAACTGAAAACTTACTGATCCGAACAAACAGGTGAGAAAACATGATCGCTAGATGGGTCAAGAGTGAAGTCATTCTCCTCACTGAGATAGCACATGCTGGAGGATGGAGTATAGTCAAACGATCTACATATGAATGTGAAGGCTGACACACAGGCCCTGGGCGCATTCTTCAACCGTGATGCTAGACAGGACTGCGTTGTTGTAACCTGTAATATGCCTTTCTTTGATGAACATGAAATCTGTACGACCCGTCACAAGGACTAAGAAAGGGATAGAAAGGACGAAGCACAGGGTCAGTGTCATTTCACCAAATATTTTATCTGAATGGTAACCCCTGATTTTTATAGTATCGGGATCAGTATCAGTATCATCATAGGCATCATCAGCAGCATAATAATAATAGTCGTCATCATCATCATCATTATCGCCATCATCAACATTATATTCATCGTTTAAATCATTATCTGCATTGTCAACGTAACCATCATCTCTATCATTTAACAGGTATGATAACCACCATTTCTCGGAGCGCAAATTTAATTTTGTTTCATACTACTTCTCTTTTTGGGAGTCATAATGCCAGATATGTTTATTGC